>CM053592.1:1266729-1287060 GCA_028646515.1 Pseudochirops corinnae | reverse complement strand
CTCCTCTCTCTCTTTCCTCTCCTCTCCTCTCTTTCTCTCCCCCTTCTCTCTTTCCTTCCATTTTTAGCATGTGACCCTACTCTCCACTCATATGGCCACCATCCTAGCTCAAACTTTCATCACTTCTTGCCTAGACTATTGGAATAGCCTTTGGTTGATCCCCATGACTCAAGCCACTTTTCCATTGCATCTCTTTACAAATGCCAAAGAACACAAGGCTGACCATGTTATTCTCTTTCTCAATAAACCTCAGTGGCTCCCCAACACCTCTAGGATCAAATACACATTCTTCTCATAGTTAAAGCCCTTCCCCTAATCTGGTCACAGCTTTTCTTTCTAGGTTTTCACATTTCTGTACCTTCACACTCTCTAGCCAGCTTTCCTGCAGTTCCTAATACACAGTATTTGATCCCCTTCTCTATGCTTTGTACAGTCTGTCCCCTATACTTGAATGAATTCCTTCCTCATTGCTATCCTACAGAATGTTGCTTGCTTCCATGTGAGTATCTTGTCTCCTTTGATAAAATACAAGCACCTTGAGGGCAGGGACCATTTCATTTTTGTCTTTGTAGCCTTTGTACTTAGCTCTTGGTAAATGCTTAACAGATGCGGGTGGATTGAGTGATATCTAATACAGGTTAAAAAAAAAGAAGAAAGAAAAAGTACATCAGTTGAATCAATTAGTTAACAAATGCCTAGCAATTTATCACAGTAGTCTAGCATTTGATAAACCCATAAAAACAAACTATCGAGGAAGGAACTCTTAATTTTACAACTTCTTGGAAAACTGAAAAACAATTGGGCAGAAAATAGATCTAGACTAACATCTTTCACTATAAACCACAACAAATTTCGAAGGAATAAATAACCAAAATTCAAAAAAGTCACACTATAAGAAAATTGGAAAGTTATATTTTTAACAACTATGGACATGGAAAGAATTTGTAACTAGACAAGGGATAGAGGAGATTATAAAAGATGAAATTTATTCTGTGCAATTCCAAGCTTTGCACAAAAATGATGCAACTACAATTAGGAAAAAAGATATAAGTTGACATCTCTAATTAAAAGTCCCATATGCAATATCTATAGGCAATTGATAAAGAACTCTAAGATTAAAAGCCATTACCCAAACATCATGTGGTCAAAGGATAAGAGAACAATTTTCAAAAGAAGCAATAACCTTATAACACCAAGTTACAATCACTTATAATCAAGAAAATTCAAGTTAAAACAACTGTCATCAACGAGAGTCATCACATTGACAAAGATGGCAGGAATTCAATGTTGGAAGGGTTAAGGAAGGTTGATTTACTGCTCTGGAGTATGTGAAATGGGCTAATCATTCTGGAAAACAATTTGGAATGATTCAAGAGAAGTCACTAAAATGTTCATACCCTTTCACTTGGTTTCTGGGATTATTCCTTACGGAAGTCAAGAGATCAGCACAGGACCCAACAGTATGAAAACAGTCATTGTAGCAATAATTGTAATAGCAACCTTGAAACAAAATATGTGCTAAACAATTGAGAAATAGTGGTACAAGCTGGCATACAACAAGTACATATATAAAGAATTTAGAGAAACCCGAGCAAATTAGCATGAACTGATACTTCGTTTTGGACCTGGAGAGTTTTAGTTTTAAAAATTTTACAAATATTTTATCTTTTGCCAATTGCATGTAAAAACAAATTTTAACATTCCTCTTTAAAACAGTTTGAGTTCCAGACTATCTCCCTCTCTCACCTCCCCCCTCACTGAGGAGGCAAGCAATTTGATACAGGTTTTACATATTCAGTCATGTAAAACATAATTCCATATTAGTCATTTTGTGAAAGAAAACACAGACTAAAAACCCCAAGAAAAATTAAGTAAGAAAAAATATGCTATGATCTGCATTCAGACTCCATCAGTTCTTTCTCTGGAGGTAGATAGTATTTTTCATCATAAATCCTCCAAAATTATCTTAAATCATTGTATTACTGAGCGTAATTCATAGTTGATCATCATACAATGTTGCTGTTACTGTGTATGCTGTTCTGGTTCTGCTCACTTCACTTTTGATTAGTTTATATAAGTCTTCCCAGGTTTTTCTGAAAGCATCCTGCTCATCATTTCTTATAGCACAATAGTATTCCACCACGATAATACACCACAATTTGTTCAGTCATTCCCCAATAGATGGGTATCATCTCAATTTCCAATTCTTTTCCACCACAAAAAGAGCTGCTATAAATGTTTTTGTACAGATAGGTCCTTTTCCTTTTCCTCTGATCTCTTTTGGATACAGACCTAGTAGTGGTATTGTTGGGTCAAAGGGCATGCACAGTTTTATATTGCTTTGGGAAAAGTCCCAAATTGTTCTCCAGAATGTTGGATCAGTTCACAATTCCACTAACAGTGCATTACTGTCCCTCTTTTCTCACATCCTCTCCAACATTTGTTGTTTTTCTTTTCTGTCATATTAACCAATCTGATAGGTGTGAGGTGGTACTTCAGAATTGTCTCAGTATTTCTTTAATCAATAGTGATTTAGAGCATTTTTATATAACTATAGATAGCTTTCATTTCTTCATCTGTTCATATCCTTTGACCATTTATCAACTGGGGAATGACTTGTGTTCTTATGTATTTGACTCATTTCTCCGTATATTTGAGAAATGAGGTCTTTATCTGAGAAATTTGCTCTAAATTATCCCACCTCTCACCCAATTTTCTGCTTTCCTTCTAATCTTGGTTGGGTTGATTTTGTTTGTGTAAAATCTTTTTAGTAAAATCTTATCAAAGCTATCCATTTTACGTGCCATAATGCTATGTCTTGTTTGGTCATAGATTCTTCCCTTTTCCACAGACCTGCCAGGTATACTATTCCATGCTCCCTTGATTTGCTTCTGGCATCACCCTTTATGTCTAAATCATGTAATACACTCTGCTATGTGTGGTGTCTTTATGGATAAGTTCATTCCATTCTTATTCACAGTAGTGATTACCATGTATTTGCCTCCATCCTACTTTTTTCCTCTCTCTCTCTCTCTCTCTCTCTCTCTCTCTCTCTCTATCTCTCTCTCTCTCCCTCTCTCTCTCTCTCTCTCCCTCCCTCTCTCTCCTTTTATCCTGCCCCTCCTCAAAGGTGTTTTGTTTCTGACCCTGACTTCACCCACTCTATGCTCCCTTCTATCAGCTCCCTTCTTCTCTTGTCCCTCTCCTCTCTTATTCTCCTGTAAAGAAATGCAGACTTCTATATCCACCTAAGTGTTTATGCTATGTCTTTGAGCCAGTTCTGATGAGAGTAAGGTTCAAGCGTTGCCCACCAACAACCCCCCTTCTGCATATTCCCTTTAACTGTAAAAGTTCCTTTTGTGCCTCTGTTATGTGAGATTTACCCCCTTCTACTTCTCCCTTCCCCCCTCTCCAAGTGCACCTTTCTTTCCCACTCCTTATTTTTTATTTTCTTAGATATCGTCCCATCATAGTCAACTCACACTCATACATATTCCACTCTGTCTATGTATTGCTTCTAACCACCCTAATAATGCTAATGTTCTTAGGAGTTACAGTTGTCCTCTTTCCATGTAGGAATGTAAATAGTTTAACCTTACTGAATCCCTTATCATTTCTCTTCCATGTTTACTTTTTATGCTTCTCTTGAATCTTGTATTTGAAAATAAAATTTTCTATTTGGCTCTGGTCTTTTCATCAGGAATCTTGAAAGTGTTCTAGTTACTTAAATATCACCCCCCCCCCCAAGTTTATACTCAATTTTGCTAGGTAGTTGATTCTTGGTTGTAATCTTAGCTCCTTTGCCCTCCTGAATACAATATTTGAAGCCCTCCTATCCTTTAATGTAGAAGCTGCTAAATCTTGTGTGATCCTGACTGTGGTTCCATGATATTTGAATCACTCCTTTCTGGCTGCTTACAATAGTTTATCCAGCAAAGGGTTCACTGTAGTCTCCTCCTGACCAGTTGTCTGATACCCTTACCATCTGGAGGCTAAGAGCCCTGGAATCTACCAACTGCTCTTCAATCACCCCCCCTGCCCAAGGTTTGCTGCTGGCTTGCCAGGGTGGGGCCTGTGCTGCATTCTCACCCCAGTGAGACAGACCTTTCCTATTGACCTTCTAAATTGAATTGGGATGGGAAATCATTTCACTCTATCCTTTTTGGGTCTTATCACTCAAGAATTCATTTTGAGCCATTATTTTAACATTGTTTGGAGGGGAGTTTTGGAGAGCTCACACTGATGTATTTTAAAGAAGGCAGAGTCAAAAAGAACAGCTATATAGCATTGAGAACATGCCCCCTGACTTAGCCTTTTCCTCTTTATGGCCAGCTCTCATGGTCAGGAAGCTATACCTCCATCAAGCCCAACCTGGTCCCTTTGCAACTTGTGGCCCAAGCCAAGTCTAGTTGCTCTTTCCCCTGGGAACCCTGCAGATATGTGATGGCAGATAATATGTACCCCTTGAGCCTTCTCTTCTCTAAGCATCCCCCAATTTCTTCAATGGACCCTCATATGGCAGGGACTCAATGTCCTTCACCACCCTGGATGTTTCCTCTGTAGGGTGTCTGGGCTATCAATGATCATGAGCAGTGCCCAAGGAATCTCTTTCATTGTCTTTTGACTTCTTAGCATCTTGATCTGGTCCCCTTCTCGCACCAGTATCTCTTAGTTAGAATTTCTCCAGAGTCTGGTCCTTTCTTTCCTTGCCTGCCCAATCATAGCATCATAGATTTTTGGCATAGAAGGGATCTCAGAGTACAAAGAAAGCGTCCTATACTCTCTTTTTAAAGACAAGGAGACCGGTACTCAGAGTTAAAGGTGAGACCAATGCTAGGCACGGTGTTAGATGCTGCAGATGTGGAGACAAGAGTGAGATAGATCATCCTCATCCTTGGTTTCCCAGAGCTAGTAAGTGTCTAAGGCAGGATCTGAAGCCAGGTCTTTCTGTTTCCAAGTCCAGCATATTGTCTGTTAGAGCACCTTGCCTTTCATGCTACTTTAGAGAAATATTTTGGCAGCCAAACCAGGTGACCAGAGATGCCTCAGGCCTCCTCCCAATGCAGTTCTGCAGGCTCCAGGAAGATTGCTTTAGTTTCTCCCTCAGCATCTCTGGGGCCTGCCCTCAGGGGCCCAGGGCTGCCTGGGGTTGGTTTCTCTGCTTTTCTTTGGTCATAAATCTTGGGAGTGAGGCCAGGGCTCACTCTGGGGCTGGGTGGAGGGGGCAGGGCCTTTCAACACAGAGAGCCCAGACTCTTAACTAACACTCCCAAGTGTTAAAACCTTTCCTGTCAACAACTGGGGATCTGGTCAGGGAGTCACTGGGGCCATTTTGTAACCTTCATCCAGGAGATCAAAGGGACGCATTATGTTTCAATACATAACTTTACAGGACAGATGGAATCCACCCTCAAAGACCCATGACACTTAAAGCCAGATTATCAGAGGGCTCAGACATTAAAACCTATTAGTGGGTTCGAGCCTTGATCCCCTGCCCCCTCTCCCAACTGTCAGCACTCTTACTTAGCCTTTATTTCGAAGGAGCGGACAGCCCAGTTTGAAAGCTACCTCCTGCCCAAGGTCAAACCTCGGTTAGAAGGGTGCCTTCAGACAAAGGGGGACAGAAAGAGAGATTGCCTTCATCCTCAGGAAAGATGCAGTTGCGAATATGGGATCTTTCTGTTGTGCTTGGAGGACAAATAAAAAGCCCCTCACAACTTTTTGGAAGCATTCCAGTGACTGCAAAAAGCTCTTGGCTGGCTCAGTTCACTTTTCAGATGTGGACCGAAGTGTTCTGCCTCTGATGAGAGGAGGGGCATGAAAGAGAACTGCTTCATCTTTCATCTGCCCCAAACTCCAGAGTGCGTCTGTGCCTGCCCACATCTAACACACAAAGACCTATGACGCCTTGGAGGGGTTTCCTCCCCTTGAGCCTTTTGAAGCCCATAGAGACAAATGAGGTGGCTGAGGATGGCTTGGTGCAGCAATGCCCCCAAAGGTGGCCCTAATGAAAGATCTCTGTCTGGCCAAACCAGGTGTTCCTTCCAGAGCTCAAAACTCACCTGGCCCTGTCTTCATACCCCAAAACAGCAGCATCCAGCGTTTGAAAAGGGTTTGGAAAACCCAATATGGAAGAGCCATTCTGGGAATCTCCTCTGAGTCCCATGGCACCAGGGATGGAACAAAGAAATATGGCACCACCCAGGAACATGTGGAATACACGTTCTAATTCAATATTACTCTGGGTGTGCTTTGAAACAGTAGCACAAAGAAGAAATCATGCCATTGAATAACACAACCTTTCAATGGTTTTAAGATTTTTAAAGCATTTGCTGTGTCTGGTGCTGTGCCTTCCATTCTGGGGGGCGGGGAGGAAGAAGGGGTTCCAGTGGGCCCTTGACCCTGTGCACTCAGTCTATGCCAATCATGAAATCAGCTGCAGGAGAGCCACCCAAAAGGTCAGCATCCAGCTTTGGGCTCTCATTGGATTTGGTGGGCATGGGGGCAGCCCTGCTGCCTTCATCATCATCAGCCCACCTCATTCTCCCATAGTCCATGGCTTTTAAGATGCCTTGGTGTCACGGCTTGCAACTTGTTTACATCTGCCATGAGAGTTGGGATCCTCTGGAACTTAGGGTCCCATGATTTATAGCTAGATTAGTATCCACAGGACAGTGCTAGTGTTAGAGGGCATGGCCAGGGCTCCCCATGATTCTAGAGATTCCTAGTGTTCAGGTCATCTGCCTCTTCCCTTCCTACAAAGTACTTATCACATCTCCCAGGAATGAGACATCATCTGTGCCACCTTGGACAAGTTATATCACTGCCCTCTGCCTCAGTTTCTTCATCTGTAAAATGGGGCTAATAGTGGTGCCTTCCTTCCAGGGATATTGTGAAGATCAGTTTAGATAAAAGCACTTGGCCCAGTGTCTTGCATACAGTAGGCACTCAATAATTGTATGTTTTCTCCCCATACCCCTGATCCCTTTCTGATTCTATAGGGCACTTTTGGGGGGTGAGTTTCTAGGTTTTTTCTAACAATTTTCAGTGTTATTTCCAGTACCATTGAGGAAAAGTGGGGACAGGGACCATATAAATCCATAAAGTAAGAAAACTGAGCTCTTTGGGTGCTCTGAAATTCACCCTCTTATTATTCATAGAAGGCAAAATGAGCCCCAAGGGCCAGAAAAGGTGTAGTCACTGCTGCCTTTGGGTATTCCAATTTATCCCTCTCTTTTACTGCAAGGGAAATTAGGTAGAATGACATATGCTTTCTAAGGGGTGCCTTTGGCTTTTTCCCTTTTCCTGATTGGAAGTTAGGGGTGTGTGTGTGTGTGTGTGTGTGTGTGTGTGAGTGTGTAGACAGTTGTCAATCCCTTTCTGCCCAAAACGGTCCTTCCTCTGGCATATGGCTGTCATCCTGGACCATTAAGCCTTCAGGTATTTCCTTTTCTAGGGGCTAAAATGCAGCCATAGTGTCTGCTCTTGTCTTTGCTTCGTTTCTCAAACAGTATGATTTGTTTGTCTCATTCTGGAGGGGGCACCCCTGGGAGAAGAAAGGATTAAAGTCATCTACTCATACAGCCCCTGAATGATTTGGGAGATAAGGGGAAGGGAAAAAAGGAGAGAAAGGGAGAGGAAAGGTGGGGGGGGGAGAGGAAGAGAAAAGGAGAAAGAGAACGGGGAAAGAGGAGAGAAAGGGAAGAGAGTGGGAGGGTAAGAAGACAGAGGGGTGAGAGAGAAGGAGGAAGGAGAGAGGAAGAGGAAGAGGAGAGGGTGAGGCCGAGGCAGAGCATGGGAGAGAGAAGGTGAAGGAGGAGTGGGAGAAGGAGATGAAAAGAGGTAGAACTGGAGAAAGGAGGAAGGGAGCAGACAAGAGGAGGGCTGGTGAGGGGGAGGGAGCGGGTGCCCTTTTTGCTGCTGCTTGTTGGCGGCTCGGCTCTCCGGTGCAGGTGTGGCTCAGCAGCCCGTGGGTTCCTTTTGATATTTGGCCTTTTGTGTGCACCAGGTGGGGCCATCTGCACTAAATCTGAAGGGATGCACCCCCTCCCAATCCCCCCTAACTTTGTTGTTTCTGTGGAGGAGAGGCAGAAAGGCATTTCCCTGGGCCTGGTTTGGAGGCTTCGAAGATGAGATGGGTGTGGGGCTTTACCTGTCAAATGACTCAACTCTAGTCATGTTGGAGCTTGACCCTACTTCTATCCCTCTCTAGCTTATTCCTCAGGCAACAGTTACTCAGTGGCTGTGGGCAGCCGTCCTAAGGGGAGGCTGCCTGGCACTGGAGATGGGGTGCCCTAACTCAAGCAGGAGCCCAGTCTGAGCTCCTGGGAGCCCTGTGGGGCCCTAATCCTCCTCTGAGAGGCCCCTGTGTGGGCTTCATGGCCCACAGTCTGCACCCCCTCTTCAGCTCCTCCTTCTGTCACCTGACGTGAAGCTATCCACGGCCAGCTGTGGTTCTGCAGGACTATGCTTTGAGTACTCAGCCATGCCTCTGAGTAGGACAGGATGCCCCGGCTTCATGATGGTCCATCTTGCCAACACTATGCCAGTACCTATTGCTGCCCTTCCAATGAGTAGGGTGTGCCTGTGGGGTTGGGGGCATACACATCCTTAGGGTTCTTTGGGAGAGATCCAGCCTCACTTTATCATGCCTTGGACAGCTGTGCTGAGGATGAGCATTAGGCCTGGATATGGACCACTCCAGAGATGACCACTCTGTGAATGGACCACCCTAGAGATGAATTGGGGTATCAATTGGGTTCTCATGGTAGATGGACACAGATTCTGGGTGTGTAGGGGCCTTCTTTCTTGGGGGAACAGACCCTGGGGGACATCTGTAAGTTGGCAAGGTGAAAAAAAAAGAGGGGTTAATTTCCCCAATTAATCATGAGCCCTGACCATTATCACTGTATTCCTTTCTTGGTGAGTGTGCTCTCTACTGACACAGCTCATATCTTTGTAGATAGTTGTATGAGTGGTGTAGTCCAGGCACCATTGCCCTTCCAAATGAGCTCACAGATGGGTCTAGACCCCAAGTGTCCCATCAAGGGAGACCCACCAGAGCTCGTGCAGTGGAAGGAGCTGTCCCTGGAGTCAGAGTCTGATCCCCAGAGTGATTTGGTCATGTGCTCAAGGTCACAGAGATGGGAAGTGGCAGAGGGGAAATTCCATCTCTGTAGTCTTTGGACCCTAAAGCCGGTGGTTGCTCTTTCTGTAATCTTGGCAGACTTCTCAGAAATTGTAAGTCTTGAGGAGATGATGTGGCACAGAGCTCTATAGAGCTTTGGCTTCCAGATTGTGCCTGTGAGACAGCATGTGGCAAAATGCCCATGAACTGGGGAATGGGAGCAAAGGGCAGGGGGATGAGGCTGCCGAGTTCAGGTTAATGGTCTGGTCAAATGACACTGGACAGAAAGCCTTCCTGATGTCAAGCCTCAGAGTTCCAAGTCTTGCTGAAATGCACTGTCCCATTTTCTCCCTTGAAGGTTCAGTGTGGGGCATGTCATTGATTTAGGATGGTAGCTATGGAGTATCAGTGGGGCCTCAGACACCATTGATCCAAAGGTTTACAGCCTGAGAGTTGAGGACCCTCAAACAGAGGGAGAGGGTGGGGTCTCAGCATTATTGCCGGGGGCAGGCATTGTGCTAAGTAAGCGCTTTACAGACATTATCTCATTGGAATCTGGCTGCAGCTTTCCTAAGCAGAACCAGCTTCGGCTGTCGGAATAAATCAGGCATCTCCCAGAAGCATGCACTGCTTCTTCTTCAGAGGAGTGGAGAGGCTTTTGTGACGAACAAATAGAAATGTATTTAAAACTATTAACGAGGTCAGAGGGAACTTTTTTTCCTTAAGGATTTATTTATTTATTTCTTAATGCTCTGATAGGAAGAGTGTGGCTGTTGCACTGTGATGGTCCTTATTTCCACTTCCACATGGAGCCTTTGTGTCCCAGCGTTTTGGGAACCACTGATCTGGTTGGAACTTCTCCCTTTACAGAGGGAGTACCAGAGAGGCTACGAGCTTGCCCAGCCTCCCACAGGGAGGTCATCTCAGAGACAGGGTTCAAACCAGTGTTCTTGGCATGCCTTACTCATAGCTGTCAGTCTAGAGCTGGAAGGAATCTGGAGACCAATGGGCCCCACCCCACCATTTTTACAGAGGCTGTGGAGTTCCATGGAGGTTATGTGACTTGTCCAAGGTCCGCAAGTGGTGAGCACCAGAGATGGGATTTAAGCCTAGGTCTCATTTGTCCAAAGACAAAGCCTAGAAGTGATTCTTGTTTTTGGCTAACCTGGATGCACAGCCTGTTTTCTTTTGTTTTGTTATGTTTTTCAAGAAATTAGTAGCAAAAACATTGCAGCTGATTGGGAGTTCTGGTTGTCATGTTGCTTTTTTTGTGGGTCCATGACAGAAGCTTGTCGAGAGCTGCGGCCGCGGCTGTGGACATAGCCCTCCTCCTTCACTTATGGAGGTGCCTGGGACACTGAGAGTTAGTGGACCTGTCCAGGACTCAGAACCCAGCCCTCCCTTATTCCAGGGGCAGCCCTCCAGCCCCTGTGCCCTGTGGCCAGAGGCCTGCTTTCTTGAGGTCTTTTGGTGGATACTGATGCCAGGGCTTGAAGGCTAAAGCGTTTCTATTAGCCTTTAAGGCTGACAAGATGCTTTATCATGGCAGCCCTGTGGACGGGCTAATGTGTTACTATCTCCTTTTACATGTGAGAAAACTGAGTCCCAGAGAGGGCTCAGACGCAAGCACCAAGACATTGCAGGGCACTGGGGCTGAGCGCAGGGTTCCTGCACCCGGGCTCCAGCTCCCTTCTCTCTTGGAGGCTGCTGCGACTCAGCTGTTAGTCAGACAACGAGCTCTTCTAGGGCCAGGACTGTCTTTTGCCTTCTTTCTCTCCCCAGCACTTAGCATGGTGCCTAGCATGCAGTAGGTGCTTGTAAATGCTTATTAGATGCGGCTCCCTCGGTGAACTTTCTGAGCAAATTTCCCAAGCCATCCCAGTCTTGCTTGTCCCCTCTTTTGCGGTGAAGCTTTTCACAATCCCTAACAGGAGGTCCAGCCTTATTTGCAGTGCACACTTCTTTCACAAGCAGCCAGCTAGGTGCTGCTGCAGTGGATAGTGTGCTGGGCTTAGAATCAGGAAGACCTGAATTCAAATCCAGTCTCAAACACTTAGAAGTTGTGTGACCCTGGGCAAGTCACTTCACTTGTCTGCCTCAGCTTCCTCATCATATAATGAGCTGGAGAATGAAATGGTAAACCCCTCCAGGATCTCTGCCTAGACAACTGCAGACGGGGTCACAGAGAGTCAGACAGGACTGAAGATTCCCAACCAACAACAATGACTCTATTAAACATGCAAGAGAAAACCAGATTCACGCACCTCAAACCCTCTGCCATGGTTCACTTTACAAGGTCTTATTTTGTGGCAAAGACAAAGCCAAGACCACCCTTTAAGGGACCCACAATATGCTCTGCTTCATCTGAAAGCTTAATCCTGGGGATAATAACTCACTGTCCTGTCATTCTTTTGGAGGAGTAGCTAACCATTCACACAGGCTGTTTTCTCTCCACAATCATACCTCTGAAGGGAAGGCAACACCAGAATCCAGAGGGCCACACGAGCATGATAACACAGTCCATGTTATATACACATACATGTCAGTACCTCTGGTCTTCATGGTCTGTCTGTCCTTAGCAGGCAACACCTGGCCTGGATGTGGATCAGCCCTGCACTGTTGCAGGTCAGGGATCTCTGGAGCTCAGGAGAAAGTCTTGTGGAGATGCTGGGGTTCTGTCCCTGGTGCTGAGCCTCTTCTGGATCTCAGCTGCAGCCCTTTCCCACTCCCAATCTCTGGGCTATCCCACAAGCCTTTCCAACTTGTTACCATCAGCCAGAGCTTGGGCTCCTTGGGATCAATCTGGAGACATCAAAGGGGGTTATGTAACCACATCTAAGGGAGGTGTTGTGACACAGTGGAGGGCACTGCCTTTGCTGCCAGAGGACCTGGATTGAAATCCTGCCTTGATCACTCATGACCTCTGTGACCATGGACCATTCACTTTACTTTCTGGGCCTCAGTTTTATTGTTGGTAAAGCACAGTGGTTGGCCATTCTTGGTTTGGAGATCCCCAATAACCCTGGAGTCGGGATCCTATGCTTTTGGAATTCCCTATTTGGCATGGTTTCTAAAGTAGCTTCCTATAAGATTTTGTATGGATATTCCAGCATGCAGAGGTGGCCAGGGAAGCTGGACACACCATCATGCACATGCCACTGGGGAGAGAAGAGCCCTGACTAGTGCCTGAACATGTCCAAGATGAGACACTGAATGGCAGAAGCTGTTCGAGCTAGTCCCCTCCTTCCCCCTCCCCTCTGGTTTTACAGATCAGGTTATTGCTAAAGCACTCACACCCTTCAAGATGACTGGCCATCAGATGATTTCATTAAAGAGCACAGTCTTATGTAGACCAAATCTGGTCAGTCTGGTAGAAAGTAAGCACTCTGAGGGTAGGGACTGCCTGCTGATTGATTCACAGACAACCCTAAGTCTGTCTCCTTTCTACATGGGTGTAATTCTGCTATGGTCCTGTCTTATTCTGCAGAGACTTGTCCAGAGACTTTGTATATTCTCCCTTCTTACCTCCAAGTCATTCAATCCCTCTCTTTTGCGTAGACACAGCTCAAGCATCACCTTCCCCAAGAAACCTCTCCTTGCCGCCTCCCCAGCTTCTAGTGTTTACTTTCCCAAAGTTTGCATTGAATTGCTTTGTATGTATTTGCAATTATTCTCTTTGGAATTATTCTGAGTATACTCTTCCATGTTTATGTCTATGTTCATTTGATTATATATATGTATATACACACGTATCTTTATATCTATTGTCAAAGTTTCTTAAGGGCGGGCATCATCTCACTTTTGTCTTTGTATCACCAGAACTGAACACAGGGCTAGGCACATGATGAGAGCTTCATAAATCATCCATTAATTTTATGATGCCCCCTTTAATCAATCACCACTTCAAGGATCTTTGGTGTTGCCCACTGCTGGTCCTTGGCCAAGTATGGAGACTCCTCCATGATTCCATGATCATGAGAAGCTCCTCTGAACTGCTCTGGGCTGGTCTTTGATCAATAGATATGAGATCTATATCAGACCCATATTGGAAAAATTTCTTTCCTGGTTTGATCAGGAATACCTGGTAGGTATTTCTTAGAATTCTTCTGACTCCAAACCCTCAGATGTGTGGATTACAGATTGTACCTGGGGTAGAAGCAGACATGCTATGATTTCTAAGCACCTCTCCCTTGACCATGGCATGGTTCTAGAAGACAAAAAAGGGCTTTGTAGGCAGTGAAGCAAGGGTTGAATCCACCAAGGAAGAGCTCTGGGGTGTGTCAATCTGGGATTACATCAGGTTGGAGTGGTAAAAACTCAGGCTCATAAGTAACCCCAGGAGGGAGCCACATGCAGCCATGACCTTGGTCTCTAATGAGTACCTTCCTGAGGGATTTGGAGAGTCATTTGGCTGCCTTGAATGCAGATGCCCAAGAGCCAGGGCTGAAGTGGAGGGGCCTTTAACACGGAGAGAGGCACCCAGGAATCCAGGCGGAGCTCCCTAATGAAACGCAGAGAGAAAGGGGGGAGGCATGGAGCGTAATCAAAGCAGTTCCACGATCTTCAGAGAGCTTTTTACAGGCTGAGATTAAGGGGCTTCAAGCAACTGGCACCTGGGCATCCTCTTAATGACCTGCTAATCTGCCTCCAGCTTTGAGAAGGGGTTACTTGCCATTTCCCAGAATCTCTTAAAGTTGAGAAGTCAGTGACTGCAGGCTGGAAATCAGATGTGACTC
This sequence comes from Pseudochirops corinnae, assembly GCA_028646515.1. NCBI lineage: Eukaryota > Metazoa > Chordata > Mammalia > Diprotodontia > Pseudocheiridae > Pseudochirops > Pseudochirops corinnae. The sequence continues at coordinate 1,273,197 of CM053592.1, read as the reverse complement.
CCTGGGAGCTGGACATGCCCTTCAGGGCCCTGTGATGTGCTTCAGGGGATGGAATGCTTTTAGGCTGCTCCAAAGGTTAAACTCTTTAAGCCCCTCGGTCACTTCAATCACCTTCTGGCTGGGAACAGACCTGAAGGTGAGGGCTGAGCAGAGATCCCCGCTTTCAGGCTGGTTCCACCTGGCTTCTTTGAGCCTTGGCTCCTCACCTCCTCTTGTAGTCTAAGCCATGAGAAAGTGGCTTGGCCATAGTCAGATGGAATCCATTAGCACTGACTGAGCACCTACTGAGTGAGAGGCAGTGGGCACAGTGCTGGAGAGATAGAGGGAAAACCAAAGCAGTCACCACCCTGATCACTTGGCCTGCCTGCGATCTGCAGGCTGAGAGCTCTGAAGCAGCCATGTGGAGGCAGCTGCAGGGCCACTGTTTCAGATGGCTTCTAGCTCTGGAGAAAGTCGGTTGGACCCTCTCCCCCAAATTTAGCCAAGTTCCACTAACCTTTCCCTTTGTCCTTGGCTCTTATGGGTTGATAATTCTGGAAACCACCACAGGTGCTGGTGATCTGCTCTCCTGAAAGCTCCAGCTATGGTTTTTCTTGGATGCCCTGGGGCTAAAACTGCATGGGGCTGGGCTCCCAATCCCAGCCCACTGCGATGAACCCTTTTCATCCACCTGCTGGGCTGCCTTCAGTGAGAGCTTTGTTACTCTGCCATTTTGTGGGTTCTGGAGCTCTAAAATTTGTTTAGAGTCATATTTTATAGGTATTTGAGGTGGTTATGGGAGGACCTCATGTAGTTCTCCTGCTTCTATGCCTCCATCTTGACTCCACCTCCACAGGACAGTCTTCGAGGTGTTGGGATCCCCATGCCTGGGAGAACTGGCAAACACAGGAATGCATATGGTGTGTGTATGAGAGATGCAATGAAGAACTTCAGATAAAGTGCTATCTAGCAGGGAGAGCTCACTTTTACATGGGATGGGTCTGGGGGTACCATGGAAGGCTTCAAGGAGGAGGAGGAACCTGAGGTGGTCCTGGAAGAAAGAATTTTACTCAGCAGAGATGGTGCTCCAGGGTTGAAAGATGACCTGAACAATTGTGCAGAGGAGAGAGAGAACAGGATGTTTTTTGGGCAAGGCTAGTCATCCAATTTGGCTGAAATGGGATGCATAATGAAGACCACAGACCTTTGTCCTCCTCAGCCTTTCTAATTGCCTCTCCCTCGAAGAAACATGTGCTCTAGTGCCTGATCTCCTGATTGGTGACTGTCTCTTGCTGCATCACTATTTCAGAAATGCTCCAGCTATCCTTCAGGGCACTCCCAACTCTGTGGCTATCTCCTCCATAGTCTTGACACTTTCCTCTCCAAAGAGGTAGGCTACCCCTCCATACCTCATAACCACTGAAATTCTGGATTTATGAAGCAGAGTGAAATCAGCTCTGCCATTGTCCCTGGATGGGTTGTGTCAATCTACTTCCTTAGGCTCAAAGTGGCTCTCTCGGGCTGCCATTCCCTTTGGTGGATTGTTTATTCCATTAAAAGGTAAGCTTCATGACTACAGGGAATGGCTTTGCTCTTTATATTTGTTTCTCTGGTACTTAGCACACAGTAAGCAGTTAACAAATGCTTTTTCATTCATTTATTCAAATGTAGGCTGGGTCTGACCATGCAGGCTGAGGAATTTGTCTTTTATCCTGGTGGTAAACAGGAGCAGTGGGAGTTTCTTGATGAGGAAAAGCGCCATAATATAATGATAGCTAGTACTTGCAGATAGCTTTAAGGCCGGCAAAGTACTTTACACTGACCACCTCATTCAATCCTCACAACCACCCTAAGAGGGAAGGGCTGTTTTATTATTCCCATTTTATAGTTGAAGAAACTGAGAAAGGGAAATGTGAAATGACTTGTCAAGGGTCATACAGCTGTCTAAGAAGTGACTGAGATAGGGATTGAACTCATGTCTTCCTGACTCTAAGAGCAGCATTCTATCCCCTCGATTACCTTGCTGCATATGCACATATACCTATATGTGTAAGTGTTTGGATGCATTTGTATGTTTTCCCATGTGCTGGAGGAAGGTGGCACCTTTAGTGAGGGAAGGGCAGCTGGAAGGGGGAAGGTCCAACCTCTGTTTTGTGTGTGGCTGGTTACAAGTGCCAGAGAGACATCTAGGCAGAGATCCAGGTTGTTTTTAAAATTTTCATCAGACAGGGTTTGGGCTAGAAGGACTCTCAGGTCCTACTCGGCTATCAGAGTCTGTGGCTTTAATATCCATCTGTCTTGCCTAGCTCTCTTTTGGGCATTCAACCAACCAAATCTAATCTCTTCTCCACGTGACATTTCCTCGTGTGCTTGCAGGCTGCTTGGATGGTCCCGTTCTCTCCCAAATGTCCTCAACTGATCCTCCTGTGAAGTGTGGCTCCCCATTAACGTATTATCTGGGTTTTCTTGCCTTTCTTTGTGTCTCCAGCACTTAGCACAGAGGCTGGCACAAAGAGGTGCTTAATAAATGCTTGCACACCAACCAATTGACTGACTCCAGTGACCACAGTTTTGTTAACATCCTTCCTGAAATCTGGTGCTCAAAGCTGTCATCCCATAGATGGTGCCTGAGCGGGATGGGGTAGAGCACGGCCATGGCCTCAATTGATCTTGATGCTTATCACAGAGCTTGGCAAACAGTAAGTGCCTAATCAATGCTCGTTGTTTATTTATTTAATTGTCATTATTTGTTGTTTACCTATTATTTGCTTGATTCGACCCTGGCAAATCAGAGTTTCGTTAACTCTGGGAGGAGTTAATTCTAATGTATCTCCTTGCAGCTGACACTCCAGGTCTTTTTCTTCATTCACTCATTCATTAATGCATTCTTGGCTCTCGAAGCTGGGAGGGGTCATGGCAGCATCTAGCTCAATGGGCACCTGAATGGGAACGCTTTCTATGATGCAGATGAGGGATCGTACAGCTTTTTCTTGAAGACCTCTAATGAAAAGAAACCAGCTACCTCCCGAGGCAGCCCCTTTGCTGCTGTCCAGTCATGTCTGACCCTTTGTAACCTCTTCCGGGTTTTCTTGGCAAAGATACTGAAGGGGTTTGCTCTTTCCTTCTCCAGCTCGTGAAGAGTTAGTTGGACACGACTAAAAAGTGATTAAAGAGCAAATTCAGTAGTACCTCCCAACAGGAATGCCCTTTGAATCACATTCACCAGTGTGTTCAGTATCTTTGGATGTAGTTTGTCTGGGTCTGTCGACTCCAGCTCTTCAGGGCAGTCAGGGATTATCTTAGCATCTCTACTAGTCTTGAGGACCAATTCTCTCTTAACCATTTTTATTCTCTTCTTCCCAGTCAAGGATTGTTCACATAATAAGAATGAAGCCTCTCTGTGTTCTTACCATCTCATCCCCCTGGAGCACTGGTTCTAGTCCTCCTCTGTCCTAATAAATCTCTTCTGGGGATCTTCAGCATTTCTTGTTAACCCCCAGTCCTTCTGTTTTGTTTTGTTTTTTCTTTTTGGGAGGGCAATTAGGGTTAAGTGACTTGCCCAAGGTTACATGACTAGTAAGTGTTAAGTGTCTGAGGTCACATTTGAACTCAGGTCCTCCTGACTCCAGGACTGGTGCTCTATTTCACTGTGCCACCTAGCTGCCCCTACCCCACCCCACCCCACAGTTTATCTTCCTGAAACTCTTGTTTATATCCAACTAGCTGTTTTTCATTTTTAAAAGTTTCCCTTGCTTTCTGTTCTCCTTTATAAGTCTGTGCCCCAGTTTGATCAACATCCTCCATTTTCTTCTCTCCTTTGGCTGTTGAGTACCCTGTGGATCTACATGGGACTCCTTAGGTACCTTCTCCTTTTCCTTCTCATTGGAATCACTAAATACCTTCCATCTCCCTGCTTTTAAAGCAGTGTTCTTGGGTCAGCATCTTTGGGTTGGCCAGTGTCTGGTTCTTGGCCCACCATACCATGTCATACCAAGGGGGAGCTCTGGGTGTTATTCTCGTGTGAGTTTCCCAGAATCCTGGGGTTCCACTTTCATGAGCAAGATATCCTTCTACCTTCCCCATGGCTAGCTCATCTCTCTTGGACACCTGTGACAGTAGGATAACCCTAGCTTAGTCAAGGATGTCTCAGATGATTGAGGGGTGTTCTTACATGTTCATGTAAAAAAAAGAATGCTGTCTGTATAAGAGTAAAGTCTGGGCCCTGGACCTCTGCCTAGACCTAAAGAACCAAAGAAAATCCCCCTTAATCTCATTTTTAATTTTAATTTTATTTCTGAGCTTTAAATTCCACTCTAATCTTCTCCCGGGAGTCCTTAATCTTTACTTCACTAAGGAATCCATCCAACTCTTGACTACTGCACTCTGAGAGGTCAGTCCTTTACTGAAGACTTGGTGGGGGAGAAATAGCTTGAAAAATCTGCTTAAGGGCCAGAACTTTCAGCCTCGAGAAGAGGAGGGGTTCCTGGTCAGCCTTACGGCCATATAGGGCCAGGTGTGAGCACACTACAAAGACTCAGAAAGTAAGCTTGGAGAAGGCAGGGCCTTTGACTCCCCAAAGTGTTCTAAAGTTAATGATACATATCAACTGGACAGGGTAACTGGACTTCAACAATGAATTCAATCTCTAATCTCCAGAAGGTGACTAATCCCTCCCATGATGCAGATTGCAACTCATCCACCCCTTCTCAGCCTGTGCCACTCCTGTCCTAAAGGGGTCTTTCTAGAACATTGACTCTGGAATTAGAAGGCCTGGGTTTGAACCCCAGTTCTGGCAGTTATTACTTGGGTGACCTTGGGAAAATCCCTTTTCCTGCTTGTGCCTTAGTAAAATGAGGAGGTTGCACTGGGAGCCTCAGAGCTCCCTTCCAGGTCTAGCCCCTCCTTTGTTTGGTCTTCTGGATGCCCTCCTAGCACATCTTTAGCATGACAATGCCTCCCTGTTGCACGATGCATTTGACACTGCTCACTAGAAGGTCTGTGAGCCAAGTGACCTCTGATGTCCTATGTCTCAGCGACTTCTGTATGACCTGAATGTATGCCTATGATCCTCCTTATTGGACAAGTAAGGCTGTACCAGGCCCAGTGCTTCTGTGGAATCAACCAATGCACCCAGTGGGTCCTGCCTGCTTGGATCAGAGAATCTTAGACTGTAGATCTCAAGCTAGAAGAAACCATTTTGGAGGTGGAGTGCATCCCCCTCATTGTACAGAGGCCCATTGAGGTGAAGGGACAGGATCTGGGCTCTGGAGAGCCAGCAGGGACCACAGAGGGCATCTGGTCAAACCCCCTCCTTGGACAGAGGAGAATTCAGGGAGGGTGAAGTGACTTTCCTGAAATAAAGACTCCCCAGTTTGGCAGAGCCTGCTGGGACTTGCACCTGGCTACCACAGTCCTTGAGAGCCCAGGGTCACGACTTGAAAGGCTTTGAGGATGGGCTGGAGGGGGGGAAGGGGCAGGCTGCATACCTCCTGTCTCAGAACCAGCGCCGGGAACTTCAGACAGGCTCATCCATCAGCTGGGTCATTGAATACTTTAGTCAAAACAACTCTCCAAGACCCCCTACTAAGAGAGAATCCAGCATCCTCATGGGTGGAGGAAATCCCCACCCTGACACAGACACAGGTGCCCAACTCCTAAAGAAGGTCCGAATCTCTTTGAGAACTGAAAAGGGGATGAAGGGCGGGGCACTCCCAACTCTGACGCTCCATTTGCTGTAGAGGTAAGAAGGGCTGCCCTTCTGGAGGCTGGAGGGAACTCAGAATGAAACCCAAACGAGGGTTTTTAAAATAAATTTATTTATTTATTTTTAGTTTTCAACATTCATTTCCATAAGATTTTGAGTTACAATTTTTTTCTCCCCATCTTTCTCCCATCCCACCCCAAAATAGCAAGCCTATTGAATACCCCTTCCCACAATATGTTCCCTCTTATATCCTCCCTCATCACCCCCCTAACTTTCTAATAGGGCAAGATGGATTGCTATACCCCGGTGCCTGTATCTCTTATTTCCCAGTTGCATGTAAAAAACAATTTAAAAAAAATATTTGTTTTTAAAACTTTGATTTGCAGATTTTTTTTCCTTTCTTCCCTCCTCACTCGTCCCGGCTGGGAAGATAAGCAGGTCAATACAGGTTGTACATATGTAGTTACCCACATCATTTCCATAGTAGTTATATTGTGGAAAACTAACTATATTTCCCTCTATCTTATCTCACCCCCCCTTATTCTATTTTCTCATTTGACCCTGTCTCTTTTCGAAAAGTGTTTGCTTCTAACTACCATCTCCCCCAATCTGCCTTCCCTTCTATCATCCCAGCTCTTATCCCCTTCCTTCCTATTTTCCTGTAGGGTAAGATACCCAATTGAGTGTGTATGTTATTCCCTCCTTAAGCCAAATTCAATGAGGTTAAGGTTGTCCCATTCCCTTTCACCTTCCTGCTCTTCCCCTCCATTGTAACAGTTTTCTCT
>CM053592.1:1247779-1266229 GCA_028646515.1 Pseudochirops corinnae | reverse complement strand
TCCTTAAGCCAAATTCAATGAGGTTAAGGTTGTCCCATTCCCTTTCACCTTCCTGCTCTTCCCCTCCATTGTAACAGTTTTCTCTTGGCTCTTTTATATGAGATAATTTACCCTAATCTATTGCTCCCTTTCTCCTTCTCCCAACAAATTCCTCTCTCACCTCTTAATTTTATTTTTAAATATCATCTCTTCATATTCAACTCATCCTGTGCCCTCTGTCTATGTATACATGAACATACATTATAAATGCCCACACTCACATATATATATTTGTATATACATACATCCTCCTATACATACATATATGCATGTATACACATACACACACACATATATATATATATATATACACACACATTTATTTCCTTCAACTATCCTCATACTGAGAGAAGTCTTATGAGTTACAATTATTGTTTTTCCATGTAGGAATGTAAATACTTAACTTTAATAAGTTCCTTATGATTTCTTTTTTCTGTTTACCTTCTCATGCTTCTCTTGCTTCTTGTATTTGAAAGTCAAATTTTCTGTTCAGCTCTGTTTTTTTCATCAAGAATGCTTGAAAATCCTCTATTTCATCAAATGACCATATTTTCCCCTGAAGCATTATACTCAGTTTTGCTGGGTAGGTGATTCTTGGTTTTAGTTATAGCTCCTTTGACCTCTGGAATACCATATTCCAAGCCTGTCAGTCCCTTAATGTAGAATCTGCTAGATCTTGTATCCTGATTGTGTTTCTACAATACTCAAATTGTTTCTTCCTGACTGCTTGTAGTATTTTCTCCTTGACTTGGGAACTCCAGAATTTGGCTGTAATATTCCCAGGAGTTTTCTTTTTGGGATCTTTTTCAAGAGGTGGTCAGTGAATTCTTTCAATTTCTATTTTGCCTCTGGTTCTAGAATATCAGGGCAATTTTTCTTGACAATTTCTTGAAAGATGGTGTCTGGGCTCTTTTTAGATCATGGCTTTTGGGTAGTCCAATAATTTTTAAATGATCTCTCCTGGATCTTTTTTTCAGTTCAGTGGTTTTTCCAACGAGATATTCCACATTGCCTTCTATTTTTTTTTTCATTTATTTGGATGGGTTTTATGGAAGCTTGATTTCTCATAAAGTCATTAGCTTCCATTTGCTCTAATCTAATTTTGAAGGAGCTATTCTCTTCAGTGAGTTTTTGAAATTCCTTTTCCATCTGGCAAATTTGGCTTTTTAAGGCATTCTTCTCCTCACCAGATTTTTGGGCCTCTTTTGCCATTTGAGTTAGTCTATTTTTTAAGGTGTTATTTTCTTCAGTGTATTTTTGCGTCACCTTTAGCAGGCTATTGACTTGGTTTTCATGATTTTCTTGCATCATTCTAATTTCTCTTCCCAATTTTTCCTCCACTTCTCTTACTTAATTTTCAAAATCCTTCTTGAGCTCCTCCATGGCCTATAAGCAGTTCATATTTTCCTTGGAAGCTTTTGGTGAAAGGAGTTTTGACTTTGTTCTCTTCTTCTGGTTCCATGTCTTGATCCTTTTTTGTCTCCAAAAGAGGATTCTATGATCTGTTTGTGCTTTTTCTGCTTGCTCATATTGCCAGCCAATTACTTGACTTTTGAGCTCTTTGCCATAGTAGTACTCTGCTTCTAGAATAGAGAGAATTTTGTTCCAAATCACCGCGGCTTTTGTGGCTACAGGAACTATCAGGAGGGCATCCTCTCTATAGCCCCCCCAAAGCTCTGGCTCACTGGCTACACACCCCAGAACCAGGACCTGAGAACAAGATCCAGATCCAAGCAGGTTAAAGCAAGAGTTATTACCCTATGAATGGTCACTTGATCCCCCTACAATCTGCAGGCCAGGAGCTCTGGAGGCAGCCATGTGGCAGCAACTGCAGCCGCCACACCTCTGCCATTTTTCGCCCCAGGGGCAGGGGCCAGACCACTTCCTTTTGTTCCCCCCTTTTCCAACAGAGTGACTGACTGACCTTTTACTTTATTTTTGGCATTTATAGGTTGAGAAGTCTGGAAACCACCACAGCTGCTGGTGATTCACACTCCTGAAGTCTGCTCTGGCCACTGCTGGTCGGGGCCACCCTGGGGCCAGAACCCTGTGGCTCATGGGAGACTGTGCTTGGCTCCAAGCACACTGTGATAGACCTTTCCTGTTGGCCTGCTGGGCTTCCTTCAGTGGGAAATTTATTTCTGTCACTTTGTGGGTTCTTTAGCTCTAAAGTTTGTTTAGAGTCATTTTTATATGTATTGGAAGTGATTGGAATGGGAGCTCATACCAAGTTTGTGTTTCTACTTCACCATCTTGGCTTTGCCCCACAAATCAGGGTTTGTATCAAAGTTCCAACCTTTTGAAAAGTAACCGAGGAACTCGTGAGTGACTGTGACCTTCCATTCATCTTTCTGTGTGTCTGTGTGTGTATGTGTGTGCACATATGTGACTACCTGAGTCTGCGTGTTATGCATGATTACATATGTGCATACATGTACATATGTGTGTATATGTGTGCCTGTGTGATGGTCTGGCATCATTGCATGAGTACTTGGTCTGGACCTGCTCCCACTTGGGAGGGCCTCTGAGCCGCAGCTTGGCTATTTGCCCAATATTCAGACACTGATGGATGGTGCTAGGGGTGGTCACTGGCCAATCCTGTCAGTCCTGAGTGTGCCCTACCTTCTCCTTTACCTTTGCTCAACATCTTCATCTTGGAGCTTCTAAGATGCTTTTCACTGATGTGTTGCCTGTGGGCTGCTACCAGGCTCCCGTATGCCTCTTTCCAGCGCAAAGGGATAATTCAGTCTCCAAGGCAATAGCCCTGGTGGTGCCTGTGAAACTGGCAGGACTGAGTTTAGCCAAGTGACAAAGAGAAACCTGCCCCTAGGTGTTGCACTGGCAAGACATAGTTCTTTTGATCTGAGCAACGCATTGAGATAGATTATGGAGATGTGATCTGTACTGGTGAAGTGAGTGTGCACACTGAAATCTAGGGTCAATATGGGCACTGGTTTGGTTTGAAATATGCCTTTTGTTTCATTTTTCTTTTCTGTAGGGGGAAAAGGTGGGAGGGAAGATAGTAAATACTTGATAATTAAAATTTAATAACAATAAAAAAGAAATGGTATTATGGGTCAAAGAATATGTTTAGTGACTTTTCAGGTACAGTCCCAAATTATTTTTCAGGATGGTAGGACCAATTCACAACTCCACCAACAGGGCATTCATGCACTGGGTTTCCTGTAGACCCTCTGACAACTGATGAGGGAGATGGCACCACTGGCAGAAATTGTGACATCCAGTAGAAAGACTTGGCATTAGATGGGTTGGGTTTGAGATGCTTGTGGGACACTCAGTCCTGTAGGCAGCAAGGGGTTAGGCGATCTGAGGTCTGGAGCTGGAAGGGATATCAACAGCTATCCAATCCAATCCCCTCATTTTTATGAATGAGGAAACTGAGACCCAGGGAGGTCTTGACCATGATGACAGGTACTAAGTTTAGGAGGTAGGTTTGAACATCTGTCCTCTGATCCTGGACACAGGGCTTTTTTCTCCTCTATCAAGTGAGCCTAGAGCTCAGGAGAGCCATCAGGGCTGGAGATAGGGAGCTGTCCATAATAACTCCATTCTGGACTGCTCTGATAAAAATCCATCCTTCCGAAAGTGAAGTAGAGCTGCCCCACACTTCAGTCATGGAAGTTGATCTACAGTATCCTTGTAGGGACTTGAGAGATTTATAGTGCAAGCCCACATTTTCCAGATGGGCAAATTGGGGTCCAGAATGAGGAAGGGCCTTGCCTAAAGTCACATAGCCCAGTTTCAAGTTACATTCTCTTGACTCCCAGACTAGGGACCTACCCTCTCCATCCAAGTGACTGGGCTCTGTAGCATGACATGAAGATTTCTAAGTTGGAGCTGTAAACTTGCCCTCCTCCCCACCCCTGTTGTTTATAAAATTGGGGGTTGGGAATAGGGGGGTGGGGGTGGGGGAGAGGTGAGATGACCTATAAGGTCCTTCCCATTTCTAAATCTATGATTTCTGATGTGTGCATATATCTCCCCTTGGGGGAGGCAACGGTGGGGAGTGAGGAGGGAGGTATCTAATGGTATTTGATGGCTAGTAAAACATGCAGGGGTTACAGCTCATCTTTCTAAGGGCCTGAAGGTTTACAAACTGTTTCCCCCATGACAGCTCTGTGAGATTTAATTACAAGTGTCATCATCCCCACCTGACAAAGGAAACACCTGAGGGTCAGAGAAGTTTCACGACCTGTCTCTGGTCACATGGCTAGAAAGCACTGGAGCCAAGATCCAACCTCAAGTCTCCTGACAAAGGTAACTTGGAGAAGAACTCTCAACATTGCAAAAGCTTTCAAAGGGCAAAGGTTCCTCATGATCCTTCTTAGCTCTAGAACCCCCTCCCCCATCTCTAGTTCTTGCTTTAATTCTGGAGGAGAGGGTGCATGAATCAGTCTGTCTTGATGTCAGTGGACTGGCTGAGTTCCCAGGCTCCCATCCTGATCCTGTAAAAAAGGGCGTCAGGGGGATGGCTAGGTGGTGCAGTGAATAGAACACCAGCCCTGGAATCAGGAGGACCTGAGTTCAAATCCAGCCTCAGACACTTGACACACTAGCCATGTGACTTTGGGCAAGTCACTTAACCCCAGTTGCACTCAAAAAAAAAAAAAGGATGTCAGAAGACTACTCAGGCATGCTAGAAGCTGGTGCCCCCATCTCTGGCCCATTTAGAGACTTAATAGGTACGTGAGACTGCAGGAGTTCCTTAGACACTCTGTATTTCCATTCTTCATCTGGAAAGGGAAGAGGTTGGTCTTGATTCCTCTAATGTGCCTTCTAGTTCTGAGTCTCTGGTCCTAGAATAAGAGAACATAGCTCATAAATGAGAAAATACAATTTCACAATAGGCTCGAAGGGAAGAGTTTAATAAAGAAGATAAAGGAAAGAAAAATTCCTAAGAAAAAGATAACATTAAAAAAACAACCCCCAAACTAAACCTAATAAATTTAAGAAGTTGAAAGGGAGGAAAGGAGAGATTAAAAAAAATTTTTTGACATTTTTATTTAAAGTTTTGAGTTCTAAATTTTATCCCCCACCCCAGTAAGCAATCAGATATATTATGTAAACATTGAAAGGAGAGAATTAAACCAACTATTTAATTGACAGGGAAAAGAGAACAGGCAAAAGACAGGAAGAACTAGATAACTAGCTAAATAAAAGAAAGGGAAAACAATCAATAATTTAAGAAAAAATCCTCAGACTAGGGGAAGTGCATGTGTATGGAAATGAAGACGAGAGATAGCTTCTGAAAATAGAGTTGTATCAATGAAGTTTAAGCAAAACTAAGCACAGGGACAAAGTAATGACCTCAAAGAGAAACAGGATTTAAACAAAAATCCCAGACCTTTTAAAAAGCAACAGTAAAGGATCAATCCATCAGCAAACAGCAATTGGCTGCCTTCTATGTACTGACCTCTGCTCTAGAAGCTGGAGATCAAACGTAATGAATGACACAATCCCTAACCTCAAGAAGCTGACATCCTAATGGGGAAGGCAACCAATCTGTATCAAAGTACATGCAAAATAAATATGAAGAGAACAAGTGCGAATAAATAGTAAGTTAAATAAACTGTAGTGAAATACAAAATAATTAGATGTCAGATGGAAAACAAAAGCCTAGAATTAATAACTTTAGATGTTAATGGACAAAACAAACCAATAAAATGAAAGTGGCAGAATACTCCCTCCCCCAGTCTATTCTATACAGGAAACATCTGAAAAGCAAAGACAAAAAAGAACCAAAATGAGAGGCTGAAAGTTGGCCAGACATCAGCTGAATCCAACAATTTTATTCTTTAAAGGAATCATAGAAAATAAACAAATGCCACTAATAGATACATACCCCACATACATATGCATCAAATGGGACAGCATCTAAATTCCTTAAGGAAAAACTAATTGTGTTGCAACATCATACAATATCTCCACAACACTAGTATGGCACTTTAACATGCCTTCTTTCAGAGATGGAGAAATCTAACAAAAAGATACACAAGAGAGAAACTATAGGCTTGAGCAAATTTTGTAGTATTTAGAGCAGAAAGACTTATGGTATCTTCCGAGTGGTAACATTAAAAAATATGAATATTGCAAGAAATAAAGAATGACTTCAATAACTTCAGCATGGTCAGTACTCATAATTAGGATGTACCAATGGTAATTAAAATAAAGATTCCCAAATTAATTTTTAAGGGCTGGTATTATATCAAACCACTGAAAGGAGACTTTGCAGAATTCATTGAGATTGACAAAGTGTCTGGAATAGCAACAGAAACAATGAAAGAAGGGACAAATAGGGGTAGTTAAGTCAAGTCAACAAACATTTATTAAGTATCTACCATGTATCAGGCACCATGCTAAGTTCTGGGGCTATCAAAGGAAAAACAACCTCTGCTCTCAAGAAGTTTCCATCTAATGGATATTCTAAGGGAAAACACCATTTAAATACCTCAAATTCTAAGATAAAGCAGTGATCATTAAAAAGTATTTGGTACAGGTTAAAAACAGAAAGGCAAATGAATAGAACAACCTGACTAAACAAGAAGGAATCAGAACTAATTGAACCCAACAATGCCATATATAGGAAACCTGCAAACAAAAAACACCTGGGCAGAATGTCCTTTTTGACACATGGCTGGGAAAATTAGACAGTAGTTTGGGAAAAACTAAATCAAGGAGAATATTTTGCATCACACTATTATAAAATAAAAATGAATATCTGATCTGAATATTAAGGGACAGAACTTAAAATGGATTAAAAGAGAATCAACTCATCTACCTTTCATAGCTCTACGGTGAATTCTTAACTAGACCAGGCAGATATAGAGGCTATCACAAAAGATACTCCAATGGATCTGGGATCTCATCAACTCAGGAGCTCCATTCAATGACACTGATTGCCACTCATCCATCCCTACCTTCTCATAGTGGGGGACTCTTTGTTCTCTTGAAAGTTCATTATGGGGTAGGGTGCCACCCAATGTACTGGAGGTCTTTTTTGCCTTCTCTTGACATCAAATATGAGCCACCAGGGCCCTCTGACTGTTCACGTGTTCTCTTTCATTCTTATCACACCCCCAGGTCATATTCTCTTCCTGTCTCATACTTCCTTTATGCTTTACTCCTGTTCTTCCAAGTTCCTCCTTGGGTGTGTATCGTTCCCTACTCACACCATCATGGACTTCTCTGTTGCTCTCTTGTGATGCTCATTGTTAGTTGTTTTTTTTTTTCCCCCCAGAGGCAGTGGCACCAGACATATTGCTATCACTTAGCAACACTAGCAAAATGTTTGTATTGAAAAGATGGACATTTGCTTTCATGGGAAGTTTGGGGGTCAACTCTCTACTTTCTTTTTCTTTTTCAAACTCTGCGTCCAGATTACTGTTCAGCTGTACTGCCTATTGCTGAAATGCATCCTGTTGAACATAAGGTATCCATCCAAGTGCATGCTGACATCTGGGCAATGGAAAATCTTCATCCACTTGGTCTTTCCTGTGTGGATAGTGAGACTGAACTCCTCTGAAATATTGCAATCTCAGGAGGATCTGGAGTATATTACTTTATTACTTTCAGTTGTTGTTTAGTCATGTCCAACTCTCTGTGCAATCATTTGGGTTTCCTTGGCAGAGATACTGGAATGGTTTGCCATTTCCTTCTCCAGCTCATTTTACAGGTGAGGGAACTGAGCCAAAGGATTAAATGACTTGCTCAGGGTCACACAGCTATGAAGTATCTGAGGTCAGATTTGAACTCAGGAAGATGAGTCTTCCTGCCTCCAGGTCTGGTCCTCTGTGCACTGTGGCACCACCTAGCTGCCCCCAAAATGTCAGATGTTCAGTCATTTCATTCATGTCTGACTACAATATCTTACGGCTTGATATAAAGAGCAGAATGTCATTTGCAAACAAATGCATTTAGAAGACTTCACTGTGCACATAGAACCCCCTTTTAATCTGGGCTCTGTGATGGGTATCATCCCTCACAGTGATGAATTCTTTTGGGGAGCAATTGTTTTGTGCCTCTCCTGATTATTGTCAGAGGGTTATGGAACAGGGTTATTTTTGTGGTTTCACCTTGCAAGAAATCCTGGTTGGTTCTGCTGCATAGATGAGAACCACCTTGCAGTAATATAACCTCCACCATATCATTTGCTTTACTTAATGAAATGCTTTTTCATAACCAACCAAAAATACTCACAGTGGGATCTTATATTCTCTCTGTCTTTCAGTTAATCATGAGATCCTGAAGATGAGGTTCATCGTTGAATATCTCTTGTTCCCTCATTAGAGATTGCCTCAGTTCATATATATAGGTGACTCTCACAAGAATTTTGGAAAGACTGAGAGTAGGTGTATAGATCACTCATTATTGACAATAATAATAATCAGCACATCCCAGAATTTATTCTTTCTGAAGGACACATTCAGATGATCCCAAACTCAAAAATCCTTGATGCAGTACATGTGAATGAGCATAGTACAAACTCTGCACCCTACACAGGGCATGTGATGGAGACAACTCAGACAGCCTCTTGAGAGATGAATGAGCATTTATACCTCAGAAGAGGGCAAATGCTACAAATCAGGGCTTGGTTATGTGGACTTAGGAAAGTGGGGGAGAAAATGTTCAGTGATGCAGACTAATCTTAAAGTGTATTGTGCATCTCTCTCCCCCCCACCCCGACTGATGGTTAAATATTTGTCAGCACCCCTCTGACCCCATATAAGTTCATGTGGGGTATGGAGTGAAGGAATCTGCTGAACTGGTTAGGCTTTCTCTAGAACGGCTTCATGGAACCAGTGAAAGCTTTGGAGCCTCTTGGTTCTCTTGAGTTCTGGAGTGGAAAGCCCATGAATCAGGACTCAAGCCAACTCGTGCAGCTTCAAGACTGTGAGTCTCATTTCTAACAGCATGTGCTATGATGTCTTGGTGGGTGGTGGGTGGTGATAGGGGAACTCCACACAGACATCGGGTTTTCCAGCTGGATTGTGCTGGGATTGTTGACTTTCTGAGAAATAAAACTGTCCTAGGAGATGAATGCCTATCAGTTGGTGGGTGATCGACTGGGAGTGGGTGGTGATTGTCTTTCAATAGACTTTTGCTTTTGATGGGGGAGTTAAGCACAGCCCCGGGTCTTTAGGGAGAGAAACTGCGCAGATGCTCAGAGCTCAGGAGAAGGGTGGATAGTGAGACAAGGGCTCCTCGGCGATGGGGGAGGTAAGAATTGGGTGAGCCAGGTAAGACTGCCTGCCGTCTCCTGCAAGGAGGCCCTTCCTGCCCCACCCCCTTTTGCTCCTTGAGCCTTCCCTTGGAGATTGCCTCCCTTTACCTTTCATACGTCTCACATGTGCTTCGTTGTCTCGATGTTCTCTCTCCCATTTGATTGGGAGATCCTTGAGAAAGAGGGTTATGCTCTCACCTTGTTGTATCCCCAATGCTCAGCACAGTGCCTGGCACATTGCAAGCCTCTGATCAATGCTTGTTGACTGGCTTATAGTTGTAAGTGACCAACAATAATAGGAAACTAGAGGCTGACTTTTCACCCATTTTTATCATTCTACCTTTCTTTTCCCTTGCTTTTCATGGTAAATATATTGCTTGGACAGGTCCTTAGAGCCACAGAGCAGTTAGACTAGAACCTTCAATAGTGACACCTTGGGGATGGAAATGTGGGGGCACTCAAGAGCCTTGAGTTTTCACAACAGACCATCATCCACATCCGCCAAGTCATGAAATTGGGTTCTATGCTGCACCTGACCCATGGGGTTGTCATTGTCATTGTCACCATCATCATCATTCTCTTCCTCCTCTCCCTTCTCCTCTTTCTTTTCCTCTTCCTCCTCTTCCTCCTCCTCATCTTCCTCCTCCTCCTCCTCACACATTTACAAATACTGTGAGACCGATTCATGAACTCATGTGTAGAAGAGTAATTCAAACTTGCTCCTGGAAGAGGGAATTTATTCCCATTGAAGTGCCATCTTGGACATGTCCTTTCAACTCCTAGTGACCTGTGTCTCTAAGTATCTTGTTTGTAAGCAGTTGGTATTTTTTATATATTTTGTATTTAAAAATTTAAAATCTATTCTGTGTGGGGCAGCTGGGTGGTGCCCTAGTGCATCGAGAGCTGGGCCTAGAATTAGGAAGAATCATCTTCCTGAGCAAAATCTGGCCTCAGACACTCACTTCATCCTGTTTGCCTGAGTTTCTTCATCTGTAAAATGAGCTGAAAAAGGAAATGGCAAACCACTCTAATATCTTTGCCAAGAAAAAAACAACAACAACCCAAATGGGGTCACCAAGAGTCAGGCATGACTGAAGTGATCGAACAACAACAAATCTATTCTATTTGGGCTCATTTGTGTATCTCTCCCTGATGGAATGTAAGTCCATTTAGAGTCAGAATTATTTCATGCTTTGGGCTCATATACCACAGCTCTTGGCACACAGTAGGCACTTAATTAACAGTTGTTGATCTGCTGAAGGTGACAACTCTGATTCAGACCAAAACATCTCTTGGTGCACGTGCCTTGTGGCTGAGGCTCTCCTTTGGCTCATATGAAGGTAAAGGCAATAGTTGATCCTGTCTTGGCATCTTTCTTGTTTCAATGGTTTTGTGATCAACAGAATACAAATCCTCTATGAAGAACATTTTAGAATTCAGAGAAGCTTTTCACTATCTGTAGTCTCTCAACAAACAGACATTAATAGGAAAACCATGAACATTCCCCTAATGGACAATTTTGGGGCCCCCTGGTTTCCATCTTCTTGTATTCTGTCAGCAGGGTGACACGATAGTCATCCCATGGACACCAGATGGCTGTGCTCTGGGCTGGCATTCTCACAGCTGTCTCATTTCTTCATTAAGCAATAAGATCATTCTCTAGGAGGCTTTGGTTAAGGGCTGTCTTTGGTTGCCCTTCCCAAGAGGGCAGAAGAGGTCAGTTGCCACTTTTTCCTTTGGCCACCTCTAGCACTCTTCTGGTGGTGAGCAGGGGTGGGTGGGTGGGTTGGGGGAAGAGTTCAGTTCCAACATTACTCATCTTTGGGGATTTCCTGCATAATAACCTTTACAAGTACAGTTTCAAACAAGAGTAAGAGAGGCAGGCTTGCTTGCAGACACCCACCCACACTGACTTGTTTTGCAACTAAGACCACAAACACTCTTTGAAGTTCATTAGACCTGTTAGAGGCTAAAGAAAAAAAAAAAGACTCACCTTCTTTTCAGGGAGCCCCATGAAGCTTTCACCTCACTGTAGCAAGCTGTCTGGTGCCCTGCAGATGCTAAATGGTCAGTCAGAGTGCTCAGCTGGACAGAGAGGCAGAGCGTTGTGGATGGAAGAGGTTGAGCTCTGAGGCCCAAGCCCACATCTAATACTTGACTGTATGATCTGGAGCTCCTCATCTTGCCCTTCTGAGGCTTAGTTTCTTCATCTATAAAATAGGAGTAGTGACTCTTGGGACCTCACATGGCTGTGGTGGGGAAGTGCTTTGTTCAGGCGAAAAAAATCACAAAAACCCAAAACCCATAGACACATGAATTGGCTTAAGTAATTAATTAATTGTTGATTGACTAATACAAGCATACAATTAGAGAGCTTGTTCTTTCTTCATGATAGATGTAAAGATAGATGTAAACTTTAATGTGCTCTATAAACGTCAGTCAACATGTATTTAGAAAAGATCAGCTATTATTATCACCATTCTCATAAATAACAAGCATAGACTCATAAGAACAGAATAAATTCCAATCATGTAGTCCCTTCCTTGTTCTCTAGTTGACTCAATTCTCTGCCTTCCCCCAAGTGTTGGAGCTTTGGCTGGGCATCGTGAGAGGGACAATACCCATGATAGCAATGTAAAGGCAGATGCAGAATTTGGAATCAGAGGGCTTGGTACAAATCCCAGATCTTCCACTCATAACCTATGTGACTGAGTAAATTCCCTCTTGCCTCTGGGCATCAGTTTGCTCGTGCATAAAATGACAGGTTGATCTGGGTCATACCCAAAGGCCCTTCCATGTCTAAAGTCCTACGACTCTGTGAAATGAAATCTGACACGTCATCAATTGGAAATTGTTTGGGGGCCAAGATAAAGTGCATGGAAGAACACTTTCAAATGCTCTTCTCTACTCCATTGCCCCCTCCTCCAAGTGTGAAAATACCCTTCCCATCTCATAGAAACTTCAGTTCTGGGGAAGAGTATGAAAGTTATTGAAGCGCGAGCAAAGTAAAACACTTTGGCACCTTTTGCCAACACTTGATCTAGTTATCTTCTCAGGAAACCTGGCAAAGCAACAGACTCATGGGGAAAGGTAGTTCTTCCATTAGATTTCATACAGTCTCTATACTGTGAGACTCCAGGACTCATACTATTGGCACCAACCAACAGAAGTACAGTCATCCAAGTCCAAAGGGCCTAGAAGAGCTGGCTGACCTCCCTAACTTTATAGAAGAAATGAGACCCTAGGGGGAGAAAGGATCTATCTATAGAAGGTGGCAGTTCCTCTACTCCTAAACCCAGGTCCTTTGATCCCAAGTCAGTCCCCTTTCTGCTGCCCCCCCCACCCCCGAACTCTCAGAACTCTCTCCATGGTCCATCAAAGTTACGATAGCTGTGTTACCGGCCTGACAAGCCAAGGCTGATTTGTGATACAATTCAAATGGCACCATGTAGCTCGCTGATTTATCCTTATAAATTTTTTTTAAATATTATTTCTCTAAAAGGATTCTCAGCAAATTCTAGCTAAAAATGAAAACAAGGTCTAAAAATTCTAACAGTTTTCATTTTGTTTAGAATCATAACAAAGGATATGAACAACTGAACTCCCGATAAGCTGGACTACCTTGCCAGCTGTCTGCTGCCCTTTGTCCTGCTTCTCACACAGGAAACACCTAACAATTGTGAGTTGATTTGATTTGAACTGAATGATTGGATGATAACCAGGATGACAAAGGACCTTGAGATCAAGGAGAGGTGGAAGGAACTGGGGATTTTGACCTGGAAAAGAAAAGATTTAGGAGAGTGATAGCTCTCTTCAAGTACTTGGAAAGACCTACCAGCGGCTGTTCTGCTTGGGACCAGAGAGCACAATCAGGAGTATTGCAGAGGAGCAAATTTAGGCCTGATGCAAACCTCCAGTCAGCCAAGCCATTGTTGTTTGTATAGGACAGAGGATCCAGAGACCTGAGGAAAAGCAGTGTCTTTAGAAAGTATCATCCCATTCCTATTCTGTTTGATGCAACAGAGTCATTGAGAGTGACTTCAACTGTGGGCGAGAACTGAAACCTGAAATGGCTTTCTGGCCATGAGCTGCTTTGCATTGCTTTTGCATATAGTACGTATGTATTTGGGTATGCACGTGTCCTCCCATTAGGCTCTGCAAGGAAACTTCTTGAGGGCAAATGTGATTTCACTTTTGTCTTTCTATCCTTAGCACTTAACACTTTTCTGGAACAAATCATTTAGTAAATGCTTCTGGACTGATCAAGTGAGAAATAGCTTCAGGTAGCTTTGAGGATAGCATGTCAGTTGAGGGCTGTACCTGAGAAACAGAAGGAGACTGAAAGAGCAGGCTGAAGGGCTAAAGCCTGCTCCACAGGGAGAAGCTTCCTAACCACAGCACTCTTGAGTGGAGGTGAAGGTGACTGATAAAGTTATTGAGCAGGCACCAACCTGGGAGCAGCAGAAATGCCCAGAGAGGACCAGCTGATGTGTCATGTCTTAAGGGGAGCAGGTCCAGTAGGGAACATCACAGAGATATGTATCAGTGAAAGATGTTGGTGGCTTTTTAGGGCCAGTGAGGTGGGTTGCCTCTGCATATGCAAGCCTGTGTGTTCCCTGTATATGTTCATTCCATCAGAGAGGTGTCCTGGCTACATGTGTCACTCACGTGTTTATATACCAGATGTGATCCTTACAAAAGTTCACTATTCACATTGGATGCTTATGTATTTACAGGAAATTGGGTTCAGTGTTTACAGGGAAATTAGTTTATTGTTACTATGTAGATGTTGTAATTTAATGTAATGCCTTTGTTAGGAACTAGATGTATTTTATGGCTGAGTGGCGAAAAATAGAAGTGATCAACCAGTAAGGGTTTATTCATTGTGATTTTGAGAGGATTCTGACCCAGAAAGTACCTAGAACCTGGGGGAACTAACTGAGTTCCCAGGGTAGTGTCCAGGGGCTGTAGAAAGAAAATCTTCCTAAGAATAAGAGCTAACCCCATATGGAATGGAATACCTTAACAGTTGGAGGGTTTCGTCTTAGCAGAGGTCTCTAGCAGAAGCTGAGTGGGAGCTTATTTTTCGGTATTAGTTGATCTAGATGGCTTCTGAGGTGCCTTCCAACTCTCACAGTCTGTATTTCTAGGCTTCTATATACTACCCTTTCCTCCAAACTTGAGATCTCTCTGGTTCTATCAAAAATATTTCATTTATATTCTGTTTTATTTTAAGATTTGTCTCAGTAAAAATAAATCTCCGGAGGCATTAAATTCATGTGACAGCCTTGTAATAAATAGAAGAGGCAGAAATCTCTTTGATCACTGTTATCAATATCCTCTAGATGGAGGGCTCAGAAACTCATGGATTAACTCCCTTGACATCAATCTGAGTCTGTGTCTGTCCCTGTGACAGTGCTGAGCTCCAGGGGTCAGGTGAGTTTGGATGCCATTATCCCCAGTCTGAGCCTCTCTGGCTGCCAAGTCCTTGAAAACAGAGTGAACAGCCTTTCTTTTCAACAGCCCCAGCCACAACGACCACTTTAAAACTCTGCAAAGTTGGCTTAATACCAGTAAGATCTGAAAATCCTCTAATCCCCCGGCTTAGGGCCCCACCTGTGCACTCCTGGTATTGCTCACCTGTGAGCCATGCTGACACTGTTTGGCGTCTGAGATGGAGTCCAGGCTCCATGACTAGTGAAGGGCTCAGTGTCCTTCACTTTAGAGACTTTCGCCCAGAGCAAAGCCTTGGGGTAGAGCAACATGGAGAAAGCCAACTCTTGAAGTAGCTGAGGGTGGCAGATAGAGTTGGTGTGTCGGGGCAATGGGAGAAAAGGCACTTAAAGGGATGAATACCCACAGACTTTTCTGGGGTACTCACCTTTTGACACTGGAAAGCATGTAAGCAAGCAGCATGGGTTTGCATCATGAACGTCCTCATGTAGGAGGCAGACCTCCTAGAAACCAAATGTTAGTGACCATCTAGTCTAATCTGGTCATTTTATAGGAGGAAACTCATGCCCAAAGAAGGGATAGCTTTCTCAATGTCACACATTGTTGGAGTTTGGATTCCTTCCCAGATCCCTGAACCCAAGAGCCCAACTCCTTGTCTTTAGCATTTGAGTTTTTGGGTCTTCCTGTGGTCCTTCCAAGTGAAGGGAAATCTCAAGGGTTTCTTGGGAAAGGTGAACAGGGGAACTTTCTGCAAATGATCATTGTTTAATCATATTGTTGAGTTACTCTCAAAGTGGAATGAACCACAATAGAGGTGGAGAACTCCCCATTACTGGAGTCCTTCAACCAAAGGCTAGATGACCATTTAACAGGCATGTTGTAGAGGGGATTCTTGGTAATAAATGAATTAGTCCAAATGGCCCTATGGGTCCCTCCTGAGGATTCTGTAAATCTGATTCAGTTACTATAGAAATGACTGCTCAGTTGGAAGGTGACTCATGGTTATGGAGGACATAACCCATCTCTATCCAACTTCAGAACTGAGTGGGACATGGCACAGGACCTTGAGAACTGCTTACCTCAGCCTCATCTCTCACACATTCTTCTCTTTCTCTCTTTCTGTCTCTGTCTGTCTCTTTCTGTCCTTCTCTCCCCTCCTCTTCCCCCCCCATCAATAAGCAACAAAAGCACAGACTATCTCCAAGTGAATTTCATTAGTGTTTTTATTTTCTTAACAAATGTTTTGCCCTTAGTAACCATTTATGGTCTTATGTTTCATTGGTTCCTGGTGATTATATGATCACCAAATCTCAGGTTTAGAATGAACTGCAAAGGTTGTATCTATCCAAGCCATACTTGAGTAGGAAATCCTCTATGATATCTCTGACAAGTAAGTATCTAGCTTCTGCTTGAACCCCTACATTGATGGGGAGCTCACTGTCTTCTAGGGCAGTCCATTTCACTTGGGGACAATTTTCATACTTCGCATCTTTAGCCATTGCTCCTAGTTTTGCCCCCCTCTCCTTTTTTACATGATGACCCTTCCAGTATTGGAAGTCATGCATTGTTCTCTTCCCCCTTCCCTCCCCATGTGTCTTCTCTTCTTCAGGCCTCCAGTTAGATATCATCATGATTTTCATATAAAAAGATCTCTCACCTTTTCTTCACACAGTAAAACCTATGGACTGTTCAATTATGGAGGCAGACAGCTAGATTTGGAGTCAGAGAAACCCAGCTGGAATCCCAGATTGCCCGCTCATCATGACCTGTGTGATGTTGGGGAAATCTATTTAATAAGGGAATTGCCCATGATGACCTTCAAGGTCTCTCCCAGTTCTGTATTTATGATTCTATGACCCAGCTCTTACCCTCTTTCTGTCTACACACTGGGCACACTTCCCTTGGTGGTCATTCGTTTCTTTGCTGAAGCCTTTCATGTCGCTCCTGGTCTGCCGTTCTTTGCTACCTACTCATGCTGACCACACATTCCTCCATTTCCCTTTGTCCTGTAATTTGGCTCTTCTGAGATGTCTCTCCTGTGGTTTATGGCCACATGACATCATTGTATGAAAAATGAAATTGAAGAGATGGAGTTCTAGTTGAGGGAGAAGGCTGGGATCACCAAAAGCTTTGAACAGTTTTCCAGAACACCAACCTGCCTCTTCCTCCTAGTCAGTGCTAGACCTAACTCATTTATCTGCAGTGCCTTTCTAAGTTTAATATACTGATGAACAATGGTCATACATTCCACAGCCTGGACCACAAGCCTTCTTTACCTCATTGATTTTTCTTGTGTAAATATTTAAGCCAAACTCTTTAGCATGACTATGCTGGCTTAGACATCTGGTGTCCAACTCAGTTAGAAACAAATCCCCAAGGACAGTCTGTTGATTTAGAAAACAGCAGTTAATGTTGTCTATGTTGTATTGTATTTTTGTTCATTTTCTGCAGTTTTGAGTCAGGCCCCTTGGGCTGGGAGTTGGACACCTCTAGGGTGAGCTTTTACAAAATATCCTGAGAGAGGACTATGGAAGGCTGTGAATAGCACCACCTCCCCAACTGGAGCTGAAGAGCCAAGAGGAAAGCAAGCCAACAGACAACCCAGCAACAGACCCAGCTAAGTTAGAAGTTCCAGAGATCACCACCATTATTGCTGTTACTGTCATCCGCAGTAGCTGTGTGCATCAGCTTCTCTCCATTCCAGGCAGAAAGAGGACAATGACCAGAAAATGGAACAGATGTCTGTGGCTAGAGAGGGCACTTCCCAGTGGGGACTATCATAGAAGCCCAGGCTCAATGTCTCACAGATATGCTATGTGAGGAGGAGCCCAAAGCCCCAAGGAAGATGAAAGCAGAGGGAGGGACTGGAATGGTCAGGTATTGATAGAAGAAGCCCGTCCATCTATGACCAAGCAGTGTTCATTGCAAAGACACTGAGGAAGCTACATTGTGGAGATCCCTGGAGTCATCCCTGATCCTCCCCTCTCCAAACAGTTGCCATGCCTTGATGATGTGACCTCTGTGATAGCTCTTGTATCTCTTCCAGTCTTTCCACTCTCGCAGTCACCCTCACTCCCTGCATTAGGTGACTCCTCTACTGAGGGTTTCTATCACCAAAAGAAACAAGTGATGCTTGTGATGGTGTGAAGGCATGGATGGTGTGGGATCCTGCCCAGAGGAGTGAGTGCTCACATCAAGCACACACATAGGTCCCAGCTACTGTGGTATGAATAATAGAATGGGATCTGTCCATCTGTCTCTGTCTCTGTTTCTGACCCTTTCTCTCTCTCATTGTCTCCCTTGCTTTCTACTTCTCTGTCCCTCTCTCTCTCACTCCCTGTCTCTGTCTCTCTCTCTTCTGTCTCTTTGTTTCTCTTTCTCTCTCTGTCTGTCACTTTCTCTCTCTCACTGTCACTTTTGCTTTCTCTCTCTGTGTCCCTTTCTATCTGTCTCTGCCTGTCTCTTCCTTTCTGTCTGTCTCTTGCTTTCTCTCTCTGTCTCCCTCTCTCTCCTCTTCTTCTCTCTTTCTCTGTCTTTTTTTTTGCTTTTTCTACTCCCTCTTCTCTCTCTCTCCCCTTCTCTCTCTTTCTGTCTTTCTTGCTTTCTCTTCCCTCCCCTCCCCTCCCTCCCATCCTCTTCTCTTCTCTTCTCTTCTCTTCTCTTCTCTTCTCTTCTCTTCTCTTCTCTTCTCTTCTCTTCTCTTCTCTTCTCTTCTC
>CM053592.1:1233448-1247679 GCA_028646515.1 Pseudochirops corinnae | reverse complement strand
ACCCCACCCCTGCCCAAGTGCATCATTCACAAGCAGACTTCACCAAGCTTAGGGGCCAAGGGATGACCATAGACTCTAGGTCATTGTTTGTTAGGCACCCTCAAATATTCCAAAACTCACGTTCCCAGTACATGGGAGTCCGGCTCTCCCTAAGCTTTCTCCTTCTCTGATGAGCCACGTGAAGTATGATTCCTGGCTGGCCGGGCCCTCTGGGCCACTTGTGCTTCTCTTCCTCAGGACGGTCCCCCTGTCTGGGCCTGGTGGGGAGGCATTGCCTCCAAAATGACAAATATGTAGAAGCTACTTTCACCTATATTACCTCTAGGTAGTTTTAAACAAGTTTCAGCAAGTGAATATAAAATTCCCGAGTTCAACAGGAGAATTAAAAAAAAATAAGGGAAACCTCCCTTTATGTGTCTGTTGCATGCACCCCACCCCCACCCCCCACCCTCCGAATTCCTGTGCTGTCTCCTTTTCTAGAGGGAATCTCATGCTGACAGGCAGCCCTCACTCTCTGGTGGAGTGCATGTGTGCTCATGGCTTCCCTGAAACCTCCTGAGATAGATGCCCCCCCCATTTTATTATTATTATTATTATTTTTAGTACACTGTAGTTTGACACAGTAGGTGGTTTTCAGCTTTTCCCTCCTCCTGCCCTCTTGAGATAGATAAGAAGGAAGATAGCCTTTCAGTGAAAACTCTGAGCTCCTATCTAGGGGACAATAGAATTCCAGAGTGGTGAGCCATGGGGGGCCAGCCATCAGATCAGGGATCCCTTCTATGCTATACCCCCAACAAGTATTACTCAGCCCCTGGGCTGGGAGCTTAGCCCGGGCTTCCCAGTGTGGGTCAGAGCCCATGGCAGGAGCATTTCCCTTCTATTCACTGATCCTCTTGTGAGCTTCTGCTCCCTGGTCCAAAATTCAAGTCACAGGAAAACTGATCTCCAGTGGGAAGGGAACCTGGAGGCCATCTAGAGTTGATTCTAGACCAGCCCCTCATTTTATAGGGGAGAATCTGAAACCCAGAGAGATGGAAGGACTCATCCAAGGTTAGGCACTGCAGTCTTCAGGGAGCTTGCATTTGTGGGGTGAGGGGGAGGCAGGGCAAAACTTTCACCAGTGTCAATACAAAATAACCACCTAGTAACGTGAAATGAATTTAGAGTGGGGTGTGGAAATGTTGAGAGCTGGACGGACCAGCTGAGCAGAGCCTTGAATCCATTCAAAGACATGAGAGGCAAAGGTGAGGAGAGACTTTGCTCATTAGTGGGGACAGCTTGGGGAGGTGGGGAGCATGGGGGGACAAGAAATATAGTGAGGAGCAGTGAGCTTTGGCTTCTTTACCCTCAGTGAAGCTCCCTATGGCAGGATATGAGCTGCTCCAGGCTGTTGTCCGTGGACACTCACAAGCCTCCAGGATCCTAGATGGTCCATGTTATGCCTCTCTGGGCACCTTTTGATCAAGCATGCTGACCACAGAAGTCATCCTGATCACTCCAGCATTTTCCCGTCTCTCTGTTTCTGTTCACTGAGGTTCAGTAGCAAAGTGGCCCAGAGGTTGCAGGATCTGAGAAATTTTAAAATTCTCTACAGATCTCTGATTTCCTTCAGGAGGTTTATCCATCCACCAGGGCACCTCTCAATTCTCTCACTCACTGCTGGAGGAAGGGCATCTTAGCTCTGAACTGGCCTGGTCCTGTGTTGTGAGCCTGTGGTTTGTTGTATGGTTGTAGTGTAGACACGAAACAATGTGGTGTAGGGGACAGAGGCTACCTATGGGTCAGGACAACTTTAGTTTAGGTCTCACCTCTGACGCCTCTGGCTCTGTGACCCTGGGCAGGTCCCATCCCTTTTAGGTCTCTAGGAAACCTTGTGAGGCTGCAAGTTATAGCGAAGGGCTCCATCCATGTTGGTAGAGTTGCTTCCTCACTGGGAGCTCCCTGTGCCAATGGATTCACAAGTATGATCAAAATAAGTTCAGTGAATCTTATGTCCCTGCCACCAAGATCACTGAAATGGTCTGTGGCCGCGATCCCTGGGTATAAGTCTTTGGGCATTTCTAAGTAAGGGGTGAAGAAATCTCCAGGTTTTGTAAGCACTTGGCCTGAAGTTATCCTACCCTGACCCCAACACCTCCCCATAGGTTACTGGATTCCCCTCCCCTCCTTTAGTTCCAGCCCTTGACTTGAACCTCACACCAAAGGTCCTCTCCCTCCACCACACCCATCAATAAAAAGATGCCCAGGTTCCTGACCGGCTTCTGGAGCTGGTTTCTGACAGAATGCAGAGAGGGTTTTCACACGGGAAGCCCTCTCTGAGGAAACAGACCCCTCATCCTTGCTAATTGCAAAAGCATTAAAATGATAGACAAGTTAAAATGGTCAAAGATGTGTGTGCTGGGAAGGGCACAGACCCTTAGGGCATCAAAGGGAACCATTATTTATAGGATTATTCATCCAGTAAATGGGTTTTGTCTTAAAATAAATTTCTCTTTTTCAATAAAAATTTTTCTTTTTTAATAAAAACCAAAATTTATATATAAAATTTTTTAATAGAGAGGACTCTTAGCCAGCTAGGGCAGCTGGTATGGCAATGGGGAGACCCTGGGTTCTGTGACTGAAGCTTAGCTCATTTGGAGACCCAAGGACCTTGGATAAGGCTTGGCATGTTATGATTTCTGGGGCCCTTGAGGAGCACTAACCTGAAGCCAAGACATTTATTTAGACAATAGCTAAATCAAGCTAAATGCCATGTGGCTGTGTACTTTTCAGACCTGAGTCCTCAGCTCTAAGGCTAATGAGTAGCCCTGGATTCAAGTGACCAGTATCTGCTTGTGCAAAAATCCTAAGGATTCAATTCACCAAAGGTTGTGTGTGTGTGTGTGTGTGTGTGTGTGTATGATGTGTGTGTGTGTGGTGTGTGTGTATGATGTGTGCGTGTGTGGTGTGTGTGTATGTATGGTGTGTGTGTGTGTGTGTGGGTGTGTATGGTGTGTGTGGTGTGTGTGTATGTATGGGGTGTGTGTGTGTTTGGGGCTGAGAGGGATTCAAGAGATGAAGATCGACATTCTCTGTTTTCAGATGACTCACAGTCTGCTGGGAGATATAGGGAATAACACCATTGACTGTCATACAAGAATGATCCTGAGAAGAGTGAAGGCAAGAGCGTTAAGAACAGTAGAAGAAGCAGGCTGGGGTTAGCCAGAGAAGGCTCCCTGGAGGGGGTGGTAGCCTAGCTGGTCCTGGAAAGGTGAGGATTTCCACAGCTGGAGAGGAATGCATTCAGGTAATATCAACTTTGCAGAAATAATGGAATCCAGGATGCGAGTAAGGGAGGGCACATCATTGTTTGGTTGGAGTGCTGGGGGCGTGTGTGTGTGTGTGTGTGTGTGTGTCTGTGTGTGTGTGCGTGCGTGTGTGTGTGTGTGTCTGTGTGTGTGTGCGTGTGTGTCTGTGTGTGTGTGCGTGTGTGCGTGTGTGTGTGTCTGTGTGTGTGTGTGTCTGTGTGTGTGTGTGTCTGTGTGTGTGTGTCTGTGTGTGCGTGTGTGTGTGTGTGTGCATGCGTGTGTGTGTGTGTGTGTGTGTGTGTGTGTGTGTGTGTGTGTGTTGCAGGGTAGGGTAGGGTAGGGTGGGTAGATGGGAAATCAAGCTTCCTGGATAGGTGGGAGTCAAACTGCGGTGGGTCTGCCCTCAGGTAGAGGAGCACACATTTTACCTAAATAGGAGAAATATCTTTTGTGTTGGAGCCAGATTAAAGCAGCTTGAGAGATCCAGTCCTTGCATTTTCAGGTGAGCAAATCAGCAAAATCCTTGCAAATCAGCAAAGGCTAGAAATCAGGGCTTGATTTATTGTTTTGTTGATTGTATAGATTTAAGAAAGTGATTGAGAAAATGTTAAGAATGAAGATTAAATTTAAAAACAGTAACATGAGAATGCATTACCCACCCGGGAGGGCTGCTTGTTAAACATTTACCAACACAGCCCTGGATGGACTAATAGGAAAGGTTAATCATATTTGCTCGTTCACTTTAATCATTCAATTAGTCAGAAGTCTTGTGGAGATTCAGAGGACACTGTCCTGGTCTAGATCCATGGAGCATTAAGAGCTGGACAGTGTTCTAGCTATTACCTAGTCCAGCGTTTTACAGATGAGGAAGCTGAGGCAAAGAGACATAGGAAGTGAGGCTTAGAGTTAGGGAGACCTGGGTTCAGGTTTCAGTGTTAACATTAACTCAGCACATGGCCCTGGGTGAGTTATTTATTCTCTCTGAGAAAAAGAGGTGTAAAGAGAGCTAGGCTTGGAGTCAGTGAACCTGGGGGGGTGGGAGAGAGAGAGAGACAGAGGGAGAGAGGGAAAGAGGGAGGGAGGGAGGGAGAGAGAGAGAGAGAAGGAGGAAGAGGAGGAGGAGGAGGAGGAGACAGAGACTGGCAGAGACAGAGACAGAGAGACAAAGATCACAGTAGATGGTCTTGATTATTTTAGTAAAGGGGCTGATGGCTGCTACTGAGTGGGAGGAGGCAGGTGGCAGCGCAGAGACCCAGAGGAAAGAAAAGTTTGGGGACGGCTACTGTGGATATCTTGATAGGGTCAATTAGAGAAGAATTAAAGGACCTTAGAATCACAGAACTCTAACTGGAAGGGATCTCAGAGGCCATCAAGTCCAAGCCCTTTATTTTACAGATGAAGACACTGAGGCTTAAGACGCTAAGTGTCTTGTCCAATGCCTCACAGTCAGTGGCTTTAAGGTTCTTTCCACTGTGCCATCAGCATTGAAGTACCAGATGAGCTCCCTGGCATAAATGGGCAGTGAGTCATGTCAGCCTGGTTGCATAAAGTTTTCAAGCAGCATTGAGAGGATTGTAGCATCAGAGAAGGCAGAGAAGGGCATAATCCTGGCTCAGAGTTTGATAAGAATGGTCTCTTTGTTTCAGATGAGCTGGTCCTTCTCATCACCATACCCCTGGCACAACTTTCTGCCTCAGTTGATTTTCTCCTGGTGTTACCATCCAGGCTGACATGATCTCTTCTTTGTCTACCCAAATTCTGCCCATTGTTCAAGACCCTCCTTTCTTCCCACACTTGTGAGACGGCTCTGTCCCAGCAGAGGAAAATGAGAGTAGAGTGGACAAAGAGAGCACAAGTATTCATCCCTTTACTCCATCTTCCTCACCAGTGGGAGGAAATTTGGCAAATAAGAACCATGACTTGGTCAGCATTTTCTCTATTCTCCCATTTTTTTTTCTATCTGTGGCTTGTACAGCTAAGAGGGACAGAAAAAACATGGATCCTTTATTCTATAGTCCTCACTCCACCTCCATGAATCAGTGGGTCCTTGAAATATCCCTCCCACTTTGTACCTTGTAATATTTAGCAAATACTCACATCCTGAGTCAGTGATGATGGCAAGCTTTCCAGTTGTTTGTAAGTAGTACGAAGGAAGTTAAGGGCACAGAGCCCAACATGCTGAGAAGTCATCCCTCCCCTCCTCCTCTGGAGTTTGACTCCTTTCTGGAGATCTCTCCTCTCCTGATTTAAATGACGGATTAATGGAGTTAGCTCTTGGAGATTTCTGACAAACTTGACCTGTTACCTGGACACAAAGGACACTTTGGGTCCTATTCTCCTTAGAGATCAATTCAGCAAATTGCTTGGGGTACTGTGGGTTCCTGTAGATAAACACTCCATGGAGATAAAGAGTGCTCTGGATGGGCTGGCAAAGATCACCAAAAAAGAATGATGCCTGAAAGGAAAACGCCTGAACTGAGCCTCAGACTCAACAACAAATATGAACAAAGTTCCTCCCATGTGCCTTGAACTGTGCTGGTTGTGAGAATATGAAGATGAAAGTGAGAGGGTGCCTGCTTTCTAAGCTCTTACATCACCAGGAGCTCCCAGGACAAAGGCACCCTCTCGCGGGAGGTATTGTTGTGTTACCTCAATGACTATATTGCCCCGGTATGTCCCTCTTATGTCTCAGGAGAAGCAGGAGGGACCTGCAGCAGCGTGGGCTGAAGCCTGACTCATTCTCTAATAACACTGGTTGTGCTCAAGTCCAAAGTCTGAGCGCAGCCCTTGGCAGGAATGCATGGCCCCACTTGAGAATTCTGCAGAGAGCTCAGCTGAGACAGAAACCTGAAGACTGTCGGTGTTGGGGAAACAAAAGACTCCTCAACAAGAATTCCTTCTTAGAAACTCATCTTCTTCTCTGAGAGCGGCAAGGGCACTGAGATAAAAAAATGGACATTTTAAAAGTCACAGACTCTGGGAAAAGGTCAAAAGGATGAAGAATCCAATTGGCCTTCTCATCTCTCTTCAGCTAGTGAAACTATGCAGGCAAGTGCCTCCTAAGCCAGGGCTGAGTGACTCTCAAAGGGCTTGGTAAGGCTGGTTTCTGAAAAGCTTTCAACTCCTGGGAGCGTGGCTGTGGGATCCAGGCTTCTGTGCACTGCTCCCTGCCCAGTCTGCAAGCTCCTTTCTTCTGCTTGGGCTCACCTGCCAACAAGGGCCAGGGCAGCAGGCCCAGATGTCTGTCCTGGTGAAAGCAGGCCCTGGAGTCGTCTGTTCGTGTCTGTAGTTTTACAAAGTATTTGACTTCCATCTGGGATCGACGAGGCTCTGGTCAACACTAGTAAAGGGGAGATTTTGCTGTGATTTGGATCTGATTGGATTTAAACCTAACGTTCTAGGTTAGATAGATGTAAGAGGGCACATGGTAGAGAGTTGTCAGCAAAAGCTGAAGGTCTGCAGGGGTTAGAAGACAGACACGTGGAAAGGTAAGGTGGAGAGCCTTCGGAGCGCAGGAGACATTCCTCACTCTGCAAAAGGCGGGAGTCTTGAATAGCTCAGCTGTCTGTGGAGAGTCTGGCCAGCCAAAGAGTTTCCAGGGCGAGGTCCCAGGCCACTCATCTGCATGAGATTCCCAAAGGAGTGCTCGAGATGAACATGAATAATGATAGCTAGCCGATGGCATTTATCCAGTACTTTAGGGTTGCAAAGCTGCTTAGATATGTTAACTCACATGATCTTCACAGCAACCCTAGAAAAACTAACCAACCTAAGGAAAGGTGGAATGGGGCTTTTGAGCCAAAAAAAGGATTTGCCAACATGGGGAGGCGAGCATGCATTTTATGTCTTGATGCTTCCTTCTGCATGGCACCCAGAAGGCGGCATGAGCCCACAAATGATTTCTTCTACACTAGCAATCCTCTGAGAGACAGGTAGGTATAATTCTAGTCCCTAGAAAGAGAGCAGAGGAGACAGCCCCCATCTCCACTTCTCCCCTGGCAGGAATCAGTCTCCTTTGGAGAGAGTGGGCAGGATTCCAGAAATACTTATTCATACCTACCTGTGGGCTGTATTGAAGCAGTCTATGTGAATGTGCAGGTAACTTACATGACCAACACACCCCTTTACATCAGCAATGGGGTCATCTCAGAAATCACTGGTGTGTATGCACCCCCTATAATAGTCACTCGCCCCCACCCCAGATTAGAAAGGCCTGGCTCTGTATGGACTGTCGTATTTTAAACAGAAGGACTAAAATAAACTAGTACATGATTCCAAAAATTTAAGATATCATGGACTGCTCATCAGGTGATCAGAAATTTATATTTACACAGTGGACACTATTAGAACTCATTGGCTACTGCTGCAGCACTCATGCTACAATGACCAAGTCTTTCAATGATCTCCCTTGAGGATGTGTGATTGGAAAGAACCAAAATTAGAATGGCCACAGATGCCAAAGTGGCTTAAACCCTTGGAAGCCATTTGGAAGCTATTGGGGTAGGAAATATTAACAAGCATTTCAAGACTTAGTCAACGATCTCAGGCATGCACCACTGTTGACTTATGCTGTTTGAAACACTTCAGGTCGCGCAATCAAAGTGACTGTGAGGTTTCAGCTTATACTCAGCAAATGTGTAAAGATGGTGAAAATTAGGAATAGTCCATTTTGGAGGCCCTATAGAAAGATGTGAACACAAGCGCGCAGGAGCTCATGGATGGGTCTGGCCATCTTGGAAAACAATTTGAAATGATGAAAACGACTTAAATGTTCATCCCCTTTGGTCCAGAGATTCTACTGTTAGTCATCTTCCCAAGGAAGGAAAAAACAGAAAGATACTGTATATGTCAACCTTTCACAGTAGCATTGTGTGTAGTAGTAAAGAACAGGTAACAGAAGCACATGCCCTCTGATTGGGGAATGGCCAAACAAATTGTGACTCATGAATGTGATGGGATTTTTTTTGAGCTGCAAGCAACAGTGAATGTGAAGAGTAGTCAAGTTAGCAAACATTTATTATGTGCCTACCATGTGACCAGTACTGTGCTAAGTGCTGGGGGTACAAAGAAAGCGAAAGTCCCTGGTCTTGAGGAGCTCACAGTATAGTGGGGGAGATAACATGTGAGCTGCATATACACAGGATACATACAAGATTTATACAGGATTAGAGATCATCTCAGAGAGAAGATGGTGAGCTTAAGGAGGACTTTGAAAAGTTTTGCACAAGGTTTGATTTCAAAAGGACTTAAAGAAAGGAAGGGAAATCAGAAGACGGAGAAGGAGAGAATTCCAGGCAGGGGAAACAGTCAGTGAAAAGGACTGGAGTCAAGAGATGGAATATTGTGTGTAAGAAAGAGGTAGGAGGCCAGTGTGATTAGATAGCAGAATATGTGGAGGCGAGTAAAGTGTAAGACCAGAAATGTAGAAAGGGGCCAGAATATGAAGGGGGATTTTATAATTGACCCTAGAGGTAATAGGGAGCCACTGGAGTTTACTTAATGGGGTAAGAGTGACATGATCTGAAATGCTCTTCAGTAAAATCAAGAATACAAAAACTTGAGAAGACTTATATGAACTGATGCAAAGCAAAGGAAGGAGAACAAGAAAAACAATATACATAATGACTATAACTATGTAAATGAAAAACCACAGTCGTAAAAGCAAAATTGAGAGCTCATTAGAATGGCCAGGCTTGGAACCAAAGACAATCTGTGAGATCATACCTTCTTCACTTCTTGGCATAGGTGGGGGACTCAAAGCGTGGAACACTGCATACGTTGCCAGACTCAGCCGATGTGCCAGGAAGCTTTGTGGAATTGCTTTTATCCCCCTCTTTTTTTCCTTCTTAATCTCTGTTTTCAGAGCTCTTTGGGTTGGGAAGGGGAAATGATGGTGATATAAATATAACACATATCCATAACCATAAAGATAAAAATAATCCACTCTTCTGCTCCTGGCACTAATATGGTTAGAGAGAATAACGATAGCTAGCCGATGGCATTTATCCAGTACTTTAGGGTTGCAAAGCTCCTTAGATATGTTAACTCACATGATCTTCACAGCAACCCTATCATTGTCCTTATTTTACTGATGAGGAAGCTGAAGCACAGAGAAAGTAAGAATGACCACACAGCTGCGAAGTGTCTGAACTCAACTCTTCCCGATTCCAAGCCCTAAGCTCCATGCGCTGCATCACTGGCTTGTGGCAGAGTGGGAAGGAGTGAGTATGTGACAATGCCCTTTCTTGCTTGTGACTAAACACAATGCATGCTAAAAGTCACATTTGCGTCTATGTGCCTTGCCTCTTTTTTCTTGGGATTTCAGCTTCTAGTGGTCAAGCGTTACTTCTGCCTGTCTGTGATAATGCCATTCAACAACTCAATAGCAATGCCCTAAATCTTCTTAAGATTCACCATGTGGTCCCTCCTTGCCCGGCAATGATCCCTATTGGTCCCTATCTCTTAGGAGACAGTCTTCATGAACTGATGTGGATGCAATCCTTTAAGTGAATCCTTCAGCTGGTAGCCAACCCTTTGCTTTTAGTCAGACTGGTCCTGAAATGGCAAACCCAGAATCTGTTTTTGGCCATCTATCTACTCGAAGTCTTTCTTGGTAGAACTTGCGCTCTCTTGAGAACCCAGAGTCACCATTATGCCATCATGAAACATTTAAGTAGCACTTGACTAGAGAGCTCAATGGGTATCTAATAAAAATGACAGGTGGCCTGGTATCCATCATCTATGCTTCATCCTAGAACTCATTTCCAAGAGCATGCTGGGTAGATCCTTCACAGAAAATTTACAGGAGGACATGGAAAACAATTGCATGGGATGAGAAGATACATAAGGATTGCAGTCTGCAGCACTCCTCCCTGAACAACTCATAAATCCCACCTACACTAATAATTCAGGTATCAAAGTATAATAAGGGACTTGATGTCCTTGATACTTGGGCTTCAGAAGACACATACACGTACTTAAAGTGCATGAGCTTTTTACAGAAACCTTCAGCTCCATGGAAGAGTGTCTCACAGAGCAGGTACAATTGCTCCAAAGAAATGGAATGAGAAATCCAGTCTCAAAGAGGAGAAAGTCAGCAATGGAAATGGCATGGTCCTGTGAGAGAGAAGCATGCTATGCTGGATGGAAGTATGAGCAGTGGGCTTGGAGTCTGAATCCTGGATTGGGGTCCCAGTATAAATAGCAAATCTGAGCTCTGACTCAAAGTGGTCCAACACTCATGTACACATTTGTATCCAATAAAGCATAGGTAAATACTATCATGATCCTCATTACTCTCATTCTATTACTCAGAGGTGTGATGGATCAGTTCACAGAGAGACACTTCATTTTCACTTTGATGGGAAGCATCATGGTTGGCTGAGACCTTCAAGTGGCCTAAGACTCTCTTTAGCTATATGGTTCTATCATCTCTTTTAGCTGCCTCTGTCTCTGCCTTCCTGCCCATTTTTCTGTTTGTGTCAATCTCACACTCTGTCTCATGGAACCCAAATAAAGAGTAAAACATTTGAGAGCATTAGAAGAGAGATGACTCAATGGCTGTCCATGCTGCTCTGGCTAAAGGGGTTTCAGCCAGACAGTTTGGCTACTGTAGCCCAGGAGGCTGATTGCACATTCTCCTTTCCAGCTGGGCTTATAGGTTAGTCTTCAGTCGGAATGGAAATGCTAGGGTTAAGCAATGACTCACATCCAAGGAATGTGCACAGGTATGCCTTACTTTAAGAACAAATAATAGCAAAAGATCCAGGCTCATAAAGCTGTTAAATTAGTGGGGAATTTTTCAATGAGGTAATTCTTGTCTTTATAGTTGGAGCACCAACACTGAAGGGCTACCTTAAATATCTATGTTTTTATGGGCCTTTCCAAGCAGGGAGTGGAGAGTGGAGATATTGGAGAAATGTCATTGTTGTTGTTTGTCTTTGTTCTTGGAAGAGAATCATGACATTGGGAAGGTTATGTCATGACTTGCAAGTGGATTGAATTTAAGTGAGACAGTGACAAATGCAAAATTAGTATGAAGGGTACCCAGTGAAAGTTGGGTGGATCTTAATCTCCATTGAGACCATCCATTTTGTAAATCCTCAGTTCTGTGATCATTTCTATAGCTCCTTGGATGTGTAGCTGAGATACTTCTCTAGGCTCATGGTATATCAGAGAGGCAGCCCATAAACTTGTTGAGAAGCTGGGGCCGTGGTTGACTTGGCCTTCACTGGAGAAGGTCTTACTCCACTAGTGGTGGAATGAAGAATAATTACATGGTATTTCCAAAGACAGCTGGAAGGAGTTTCCTTTTATTTTTCCTTTTATGATTTTTTTTCTCACTGAACATGGGCAATGTGGGGAATTAGACCAGTTGGTCATAACTCCTTTTTGAGGTCTAAAGACACTTGAAAAAATAGGTTTATTTGGTTAAATTAGATTATTAGAAAAAACAAAGAAAGAAATCGATGTTCTTCACCCTAAGGGATGCTGGCTTGCCCATGTCTGTTTTCTGATACTTGAGATTTCTCTGGTTAGTGCCATGGCTAAGTTGGTGAACTTTATTTAAAAGTCTTTTGATACAGCCTCACTTCGCTTACATTAAAGGCAAAAAAAAAGTCCTGCCCCCAAACAAACCCCAAAGAACAAAGACAAGTTTGGAGAAACCTTATATGTTAGAAAAAAGTCTTTGCGTGTTCCTGATGAGAGGGAGATAAAAGAACTCTTTGGCATTGTCAGGATATAAGAGCCTTTTTTCTTTCTGCTCTTGGAACTCTAACTTCTTAAATATCTTGTGTTTGAAGGCAAAAGATCCTGGGATTCCCTTTTGTCACACAGCAGCATTTGATTTCTGGCCTCTCTTATTGGGGGGAAAACTGAAGCTCTGTCTTAGAATTCATCTCCAATAGCCATTCGTTCTTCGTGGTGGATGTGAACTCTGTCCCCAGAAATGAAGCGACCAATGGATTTTTCCCACTATCACCTTCTGGGGTGATTTGATCTCTGGCAGATTGCTTTCTCTGTCTAATCATCCCTGTGACATCATTAGTCAGCTTGTATGGGTTCAGATCTTAATGCATTTTCAACAATGACCTCCCTGGAAGGGAAGGGGGTGCATTCATTCTTCTCTGTCTCTTCTTTTATTGAACAGAGCTGGTTTCCTTGTATCATCGTGTTCCTAGGTTACCCCTCTATCCACCCCTGCCTGTCCAGTCCAACCAGTGGCAGGGCTATTGGACTCTCTTGTTTGATTTCCAGCAAACAAGGAAACTGAGAATCAGTGATACCACTGGGGGATTTGAAATACACTCAACAGCTGTAAATAAAATTTGGAGCAGAGCAAATCTTGTTTAAAAGCCGGCTGAACAGTGGTGGAGAAAGGCTTTGACTGTGAACCTTCTTCTCTTTCCTTAATCAGATAAACTGTCTGGCCTGAAACACAATTCTTTCCTTTTCACAGACAGCTCTGTTTTCTCTCCTGAAAAGACTGGGCATGCCCAAGGACCCAACTCAGTCTGAGAGAAAGAAGTCTTAGGTGGGGCCCTTGCACCCACCTTCTAAGGCATGGAGAAGGGAGAAAGAAGTCAAGACGGCCAGAGAACTTCTCCAAATTGGAAAAAAATGGAGAACGAGGAATGCATTGATGATGTCTTCTTTCATTATGTCCAATTTGGAAAGTCTAATGAATTTTCTTTTTCTTTTGTTTATTTTTTTGTTATATTTTAAAGTTCCAAGCTGTCTCCTTTCCTCCCTCCACACCCAGCAAGGATAAGAAGGCCAATATTTGACACACACACACATATTTATATAGATACATTACATATCACATAGGTATATGTTATATATAATTATATTTTACAATTGGTAATATATTATATATACATATTTATATAAATATGTAAAACCACACCACACACTTTTATTTATCAGTTCTTTCTCTGGAGGTGGAGAGCGTCTCCTTCATAGGTCTTTTGTAGTTTATTTGAATATCTATAATACTCAGAATAGCTTAGCCATTCACAGTTATTCTTCACACAATATTGCTGTTACTGTATACAGTGTTCTCTTGGTTCTGCTCATTTAACTCCTCATTATTTCACCCAAGTCTTTTCATGTTTTTCTAAAATCAACCTGTTCATCATTTCTTACAGCACAGTGGTATTCCATCCCAGTCAGATACTACAGCTTGTTCAGTCATTCCCCAGTTAAATGGTATCCCCTCAGTTTCCAGTTCTTTGCCACCACAAAGAGAGCTGTTATAAATGTTTAGAACACATAGATTCTTTTCCTTTTTCTTGGATCACCTTGGGAAACAGACCTAATAGTGGTACTGTTGGCTATACAGAATTTTATAACTTTTAGGGTATAATTCTATACTGCTCTCCAAATTGGTTGCATCCGATGACTTTCTAAGCACTCTTCTAAGTTCTTTTTTTTTTTTTTGCTTTCTTGGAGGGGGGAAGGTAGGGCAATTGGGGTTAAGTGACTTGGCCAAGGTCACACAACTAGTTTTTGTGTTAAGTGTCTGAGGTTGGATTTGAACTCAGGTCCTCCTGACTCCAGGGCCGGTGCCCTATTCACTGCTCCACCTAGCCACCCCCCTGAGTACATTTCTAGAGGAGAGATGGCTAAGTTTCTATTCCTCTGTAATGTAATGGGAGAGTGTATATTGTACCTCTGAGGCACAGACACGATGTTAAAAATGTGATGGCTCTAAGATGAACTTAGCCCCTATTAAAAATTAATTCATACTCTCCCTGTTAAAATGTTGACCATCAAACAAGGACCTTTGGAGCTCCTGCTCTGTGGGCTGCTCTGTGCTGATGGAGGTAGAGGAGTCCCAAGATCTTAGAGCTAGAAGGGCTTGAAGAAGTCATCTCATCTGACCTGCAATCTCTCTCCCTTGTCCCTTGTTAAAAAAAAAAAAAAAATATATATATATAT
>CM053592.1:1195065-1226905 GCA_028646515.1 Pseudochirops corinnae | reverse complement strand
ATTAAAGCTCCTTAAAACTTTTTAATTCGGACTCTGTGGTCACTTTGTTAAGACTTGTCAAGTCATGTCATTTCACTGTCAAAAAAGGATATAAGATGAGTCTGACATGGTCTGACCCTAATGAAGCACAGTTGACCCTTTGGAATCACTGCTTCCCTTCCTAATAGATAATGATGTCTCAAGCCAAGCCTTCTGAAGAAGCCGTCACTCCATACCCACCACTGGCCTTTGCCAATGGGTCCTCAACTTCTTATAACCCCTCCAACTGGTCTGATCACACCAATCCATCAACAGCCTAGTAATGGCCTTCAGGGTCAAGGGCTCTTACTTGGACTTCCTTTCAGTTTCTTGAAGTTTTTTTTTTAGCCATTTTACTCCCCCAAAAGCACAAATACATTCACAACCAGGTGGCTCAATTCCTTAAAATGACTGACTGCTAAGGCTGGACATGGATTGATGAGGGTCTTTTCTGTTTGGTCACAGAGAACAGGACTAGGAGCCATTGTGAGTGTAGACAGACAGATTCAGGCTGGATACAAGGGCAAACATTTTAATAATTAAAGTTTTCTAAAATAATTAGCACTTCCTTGGAAGGTGATGGCCTCAAATAAGATGGAGGTCTTCATACAAAGACTGGATGGCCACTTGTCAAGGAGGCTGGAGAGAGAATTCTTGGCTTTGCACTAAATGGTCTCGGAAATATTTTCCAATTTCAAGATTTTGTTATTATTGAAGAACATTTTTCTTCTAAGATTTGATTGTTATTTTACCGTTTACCAGTGAAGGCTGCTCTCTTTCCAGAGCTTTAGTATCTGACACAGAGTTCATTGTGTATTTTTCTTGCTCTAGTCTAAGAGTCTAATTTTGCAAGACATGAATGGAAGTTGCTATGTAGCAATCTGCCATGTTTGTCTTGCATCAGCTGACAGCCCAGAGCAATTCATGGATTTAGCCTTCAATTCAGCCTGACAGATCTCTTGAAAGATCAAAGAACAACTCATTTTCCAATTAGAAAGAAGACAACTTACGTAAAGTGTGGGTTGTCTTAAACCAATAAGATGGTCCCAATATACCTGCCAATGTCTTAAGTGGGAAAAAACCTGACAAGATGATGGGCCTATAGAGAAAAGTTAGCTCTCCAAATCCTCCAGTAGCATTGGTGGCCCTTCAATAGACATACTACACATGTGTTTCATATGAAACATAGACAAAATAATTTCGAGGGCAACTCTCATGTATAGGCCAACTGTTTTGTTAACCAATACCTTATTTTGCTGTTTCCTCCCTACCTTCTTCCCTCTCTCCTTTCTCTCCCTCCTTCCTTCCTTCTTTCCTTCCTTCATTCTTTCCATTTTCTCTCCCTCTTTCCTTCCCTCAGTCCCTACTGCCTTCCTTCCTTTCTTACTTTCCTCCACAAAATGACTGCATACCAAGGCTGGCATGGAATAATGAGGCTCCTACCTGGGACTTTTCTGCTTGGCCACAGAGAGTTGAACTAGGAGTCATTGTAGGTTTAGACAGACAGATTTTGGCTGGATACAAGGGCAAGCATTTTCCTAATTAAGGCTTTCTAAAATAATTAGACCTCCTAACCTCAAACTTACTTGTCCTCTTTTCAGCCCTGCCCCCCACCTCCGCCTCTCATTGCTCCTAGTTCTACCGTCTGGGGTTAAATAGTTTCTTTCCTTCTTGCCCTTTCATCCTTCCTTAGAGAGATAAGGATAGCTTTCATTCTCTCTCTCTTTGTCTCTGTCTCTGTCTCTCTGTCTCTTTCTCTGTCTCTCTCTTTTTCTTTGTCTCTCTGTCTCTGTGTCTCTCTCTGTCTCTCTGTCTGTCTGTCTGTCTTTCTCTTTCTCTCTCTCACTCTGCCCTACATTATTAGTAAATAATTCTTCCCCACCCTCTACTTTCCCAGGAAAAGGTAAAGGATTCATTAAAAATTATTTAGAAATTTTATAAGCCCCTTAAGCCCCTGTAGGCAAGGCCCACGGCATGGTGTTCAGGTATGAAGAAGGAAATATAGTGCAGGTGACTTCCCATAGCTCACGTGGATTAGAAAACTCATTTAGCTTACTCTATCCACATTTTTAAATATACGTTTTTTTAAATTTTGAGTTCCCAGTTGTCCAGTCCCTCTCCCACCCATTGAGAAGGCAAACAAAGTATGATATCCATAATATATGTGTCGTCATGTAAAACATATTTCTATATTGGCCACGTTGCAAAAAAAACACCTCAGAACAAAACAAAATAAAAAACCAAACCCAAAACACTCCCCCCCCCGAAATAAAGTGAAAAACAATATATTTCAACCTGCACTCAAGGTCCATCCGTTCTTTTTCATAATGGAGAGTATTTTTCATCACGAGTCCTTTGGAAATGTCATGGATCATTGTATTGACTGTAGTAGCTAAATCTTTCTCAGATGATCCTTGTTACAATATTGCTGTTAACACATACAATGTTCTCCTGTTTCTGGTCACTTCACTTTGCATCAGTTCATACTAGTCTTCTCAGGTTTTTCTGAGACCATGCCTCTGGTCATTTCTTCCAGTGCAGTAATATTCCATCACAATTGTGTATCATGATTGTTCAGCCATTTCCCAATTGATGGGCATTCCCTCAAATTCCAATATTTTTGTCACCACAAAAAAGAGCTGCTATAAATTTTTTTTTATACAAATAGGTCCTTTTCCTTTCTCTTTGATCCCTTAGGTATATAGAGCTAGGAGAACACACTGTATTTAGCTGGTTGTAGGCCATGCTACAGTCATCTACCAGGAAAAGAGGGCCTACCTGGACATCTGATCTGCACTGCTGCTGTGGAAAGACCTGCCTTCCTGTCTTTGCTTTCCACTCCACTGGCTCCACATTTTCTCTAGGATAAAATTTAAGCTTCTCTGGCTTTTAAGACCCTCCACAACCTGCCCTATCCTACCTTTCCAGTTTCATTGACCATTAGTCTCCTTCCTGCATTCTAGAATCCAGTCACTTGGGCACTGTGTCTCTCCTTTCCATGCCTTTGCTCTTGTCACCCCCCCCCCCCCACCGTGTCTAGAATGCACTCTTTCTTCATGTCTCATGGAATCCCTTGCTTCCCTTGAGTCTCAGTTTAAGCACCACCATTTGCAGGATCCCTTTTCTGATCACCTCCAATTTTATTGTCCTCTCAACAGTCTTGAATTTACCTATTTCATTATTATTTTCATTTGCTCTGTAAGGACTCATGGTCTTTCCCCCATCAGAGTGGAAGCTCCTTGAGAGGAGGGATTGTTTTATTCTTTGGAGCCATAGAGCCTAGCACAGTGCCTAGCACATAGTAGGTAGGTGCTTAATAAATGTTTGCTCATTGATTCCATCTCCTGCTGTAGGGATAATAATTAAATCAGTGCTACTGGTATGTGGAGCAATTATCTGTTCTGCCTTCATTCATAATCTCTGTGACTCCTCAGACCAAAATTCCCTCTCTGTTTTTCACTGCCCTCTCTATATTGTCTCCATCATTAGAATACAAGCTGCTTAAGGGCAGAGATTGTTTCATGCTCATTTTTGTATGCCCAGCACCTAGCCCTATATCTGGCATACATCACAGGTGAATTTGACTCGGCTTTGCTGTTTCCCAGCCCAGTGACTGTTGGCTAACAATGTGGAGTAGCAACTTTGCGGGGCCTCAGTTTCTTATTTGTAAAATGAGGGTTTTAAACCTCCAGTGTCCCTTCTAACTCTCAATCTTATGATCCCAAACTGGAATGAAATGGGACTGAGCTGGGAAGCAGAAGACCTTGGCTTTGCAAATCTCCCTAAGAGGTCCTTCAACATGTCACTTGCTAGTACAAAGGCTCAGATCTGTGGTATCAGATTTCTAAAGACCCATCTGTCACTGGGAAGTGGCTTTCCAGCCTTGCAGGATGGAAGCTTTAGGCCATAGCTCTTTTGTTTCAAAAGAGGAGGCTCCAAAGACATTTTCTTTACAGATATTGGACTTCATTGTTGTCATAACAGGATTATAGCATGTGAGAGATTTTCTCTCACCTGATATGACTTGAGAAAATAATTTGCAAGCTTCAGCTCATGCCTAGTTACTAAGGAGATTCATGTGGACCCTGGAGGGCAACACCCATTGCCTATGGCTTACACAGAGAGGTAAATTTGTCCAGGGGAATCAATCTCAGCTTGACAAGATCTGAAGTCAGGACACTGACAGTCTACAGGGTCAATAAACTGTAGATGTTGGAAATCAGAGTGTGAGGATGCTGCCAATCTATGGACCATACAGTGTCAGCAGATGGTTACTGTAACAAGAGACTGGTCTTGATAAACATCAGAGGATGGGTACCTTTCCTTTAACAACTCCTTGTGGGG
The DNA here is from genome assembly GCA_028646515.1 of Pseudochirops corinnae. Taxonomy (NCBI): domain Eukaryota; kingdom Metazoa; phylum Chordata; class Mammalia; order Diprotodontia; family Pseudocheiridae; genus Pseudochirops; species Pseudochirops corinnae. The sequence goes on along the minus strand of CM053592.1, from coordinate 1,222,543 downwards.
CCCACCATTTTCAAACTCAGTGTCTCTCTCAATGACCAGAAATCCAGTCCAATTAAATAAGCATTTATTAAACATCCACTGTATGCTATGGTCTGTTGCCTGCTCTCAAGGAGCTTACACTCCATTGGCTTCTGTCCAGGCTGCAGTCCAGACTTCTTCCTCTGCCAATGCCCCAACTTGGTACCTTGCTTCTCCCTCCTTCCTTTTCAGATTCCTTTTAGGTGCTATCTTACTCCATTAGAAAGTAAACTCCTTGAGGGCAGGGACTGTCTTTCTTTCTCTTTGTATTTGTATTCTCAGTGCTTAGTACAGAGCCTGGTACATAGTAAGCACTTAATAATTTCTTGATGACTTAACTTATTGAGTGTGGAGCCAGCTAAATTTAAATATGAGATTATGTACATATAAAGTGCCTTGTAAATCTTACTGCACTGAACCACTAACTGTATATGGTAATTTGGGGGACTGTTGTGGGGATCAGGCAAAGCTTCCCAAGGAGGTGGCACAAGTGTAGAGCCTTGAAGGAAGCTTGGCTTGCTAAAAAACTGAGATGAAAAGGAAAGGAACTCCAGGCAGAGGGGAGAGCTGATGCAAATGTGCAGAGGTGGAGAAAGAATGTTGAGTTCTGGCTGTAGCCAGTTTGACTGGAACATAGACAGCATGAAGGGAAATGGAGGGGAAAAAAAAACCAAACCTCTTGTATAGGTAAACTTGAGCTAGATTGTGAAGGGCCACATATTCCAGACTGAGGAGTTCATGTTTTATCCTAGGGGCCACAGGGAATCACTGAAGGTTCTTGAGCAGAGGAGTAAATGAGTCAGTCTTGTCCTTTAGGAGGATGATTTTGGCAAGTATGTGGAGGATGAATTGGAGAGGGGACAAACTGAGAGCCAGGAGTCCAAGTAGGAGGTTGCTCTGATCATCACGAGGAGATGTGAGGAGGGGTTGACTTAAGGTATGAGTAAAGAGAAAGGAATGAGTACAAGAGGCGATATGAAAGCAGAATTCACAAGATTTGGCAAGTTGTATGGGAGTGAGAGAAGAGATTACGGTTAATGAATCAGGCCAGAATTTATAGAGCACATGTTGTGCATCATGTACTAGCTAGATGCTAGGGATTAAGGACAAAAACAAAACAGTCCTGTCCTCAAGGAGTTTGCATTCTGTGTAGGAATAACATATGGACAGATGAGTAAATGCAAAATATAAATAAAGCAAATACAAGGTATAATTTTTGGCAGAGATTAGGGCTAGTAGTCAATAGGGTTAGAAAAATCATCATATAGAGGTGGTATTTGGGCTGAGCTTTGGAGAAAAAGGAGTTCTACGAAGCAGAGGTGAAAAAGGACTGGATTCTAGGTCTGTGCAAACACATGAACATAGGAGAAAGAACGAAGAATAGCAGCTGGGCTGGTTTGGCTAGACCACAGAAGACTTGAAGAGAGTAAGATATGTTTGGAAAGGTAGACAGGAGCCAGATTGGGGGTGGGAGGGTTGAATAGCAGAGGAATGATTCTGAGGTTCTAAAACCTGGTACCTGGACAGATGGGACACAATCCACAGAAATAGAGAAATTTAGAGAAGGTGTGGGTTTGGGGGAAAGACATTTAGGGTGTATTGAGTCTCAGGTGTCATGCTTAAAGATGTTCATTAATCAGATAATGCAGGATTGAAGCTCAGGAGATGATTGGGGCTGGATACATACATCTGAGAGTCATTTGTACAATGATAATCATTACAGCCATTGGAGCTGCTGAAATTTTCAAGAGACAAGTTGCATAGGAAGGGAAAAAAGGTGTGAAATAGAACCTTGGGGAATATCCACAGTTACGGGGTACAATAAGAATGATGATTCAGCAAAGGAGACTGAGAAATGATCAATTAAGCAGGAGGAGAATGAAGATGACCAAGATAAGGTCGTTGTATACATTTAGAAATATATTTTTTCTTAGATCACTTTTTAAAAATTAAATTATATCACTTAACCCTAATTGCCCTGCCTTCCCCCCTCCAAAAAGCAAAAAAAAAAAAAATTAAATTTTATTATATTTTATTAACAGTTCCAAATTCTCTCCTTCTTTCCCTCCCTTCCCACTCATTGAGAGGGCAAGAGAAATACATTACATTGCAAATATATTACATTACAAATGTGTTTGGTCGTTTCAGTTGTGTCTGACTCATTGTGACACTATTTTGGAGTTTTCTTGAGAGGGATACTGGAGTGGTTTGTAGTTTCCTTCTCATTTTACAGATGAGGAAACTGAGGCAAACAGGGTTAAGTGATTTGCCCAGGTTTACATAGTTAGTAAGTACCTGAGGACAAATTTGAACTCATGAAGATCAATCTTCCTGACTCCAGTGCAGTGCTCTGTCCACAGTATTACCTAGTTGCCCTTTACAAATATATATTGATATGCAAAACAAATTTCTGCATTAGCCCCCCACAAAAAAGAAAGAGATAGAAGAAAATATTCAGTCTTCACACTACATCCATCAGTTCTCTATCTGGAGGTAGACTGCATGTTTCATCATGAATCCTTTGGAATTGTGGTTGGTCATTAGTTGGTCAAAATGACTCTTTTGAAGTTGATTTTTTTTTTTTACAATTTTGCTTTTACTGAATAAATTGTTCTCTTGGTTCTGCTCACTTCACATTGCATCCATCCAAATAGGTCTTCCCAGGTTTTTCTGAAACCATCCTCTACATTATTTCTTAGAGCACAATAGTATTCTATCATATTCATGTATCATAACTGTTCAGCCATCCCCTACTTGATAAATGTCCCCTCATTTCCAGTTCTTTGCTACCATAAAAAGGGTGTCTATGAATATTTTTTTGTACATATAGGTTTTGTCTTATTGCTATTCCTATCATTTCTACCACAAAATTGAATAATAATGTTGATAGTGAACAGCCTTGCTTTGCCCCCCATTTTATTTGGAATAGCTTCTAACCTATCTTCTTTATAGATGTTTGCTCTTGGTTTTAGATAGATACTACTTATCAATTTAAGAAAAGCTCTATTTATTCTTGTGATTTCTAGTGTTTTTAGCAGGAATAATTGTATTTTATCAAAAGTTTTTTTTTTCCTCGAATCTATTGAATTAGTCATATGATTTTTATTGTTTTGGTTAATATGGTCAATTACATTTATAGATTTCCTAATACTACATCAACTCTCAATTCCTAATGATGGGGTGCAGGCTCTGGAAACCCCCTTGAACTCTCCTTGAATCTTCCCATTTGATCTGGCATTGGCCTGAGGCTATAGTTCACTCAACTGGCCTTTCATTAGGTCTAAGTCTGTTACCCTTAACCTAGTCCAGGCTTTCACCGTATATTAGCTCCAGATTGTCTCTGGCTACTTCCCACCCTTGATTTTATCTAAATCCCATTCTCTTGGGTTCCTGGCTTCCAACCTCTAGTCACCCCTACTCATTATTCCCATCAAGATCCTCCCTACACACCTCCTCTAGTCACTCCAGACTACTTGACCAACCCTATATCCCTCCCACAGTCTTTCTGTATATAAGATACATCTTGTTTCCATGAAAGTGCTCAGATTCCTTAAAAGTCTAGCCAATTCTCAGATAACTTGAGAGTCTGGCCAATATGGTAAATCTTTAATAAACCCTATTTTTTTTTGTTTTTGACTGAAAGAAGACTTGAGTTAAATTCATTCAGGAAGGACCCGCATGTAACTATTTTGGGGTCCAAGCACCCCTAAATCTCAACAAAGTGACTTGGTCAAAGTCACAAAGACAGTGAGTATCAGAAACAGGATTGGAACTCAAATGCCTTCAACCTCCACATCCATTGTTCTTGATGCCAAGATGGCACTTAGTTCCTTTGCCATAGTTTGGCTGTCTCACTAATTGCTCATGCTGCTGTAGGTGAAGCCTATCTCTAGGTCAGGTAAGTATTTTTCTCCTCCACATTAAAAATGGTGACCTTAAGAGCAAACATTCAGCACTTACTGAATCTTGCAGAGCCAGTAGGGGTAATGGATACTTCATTGGTGTAGACATGATGTTTAACCTGGGGCATTGATTAAAATCATGTGCAAAACTCAATACATATTAAAAGGGACTCTAAGCCAAGGGAAAAGGCATTCTGCATATGGCAGAGAAGGGTTAAAGATCAACTTTCAGTACAAAATCAGAATCAGACCAGTGGGCCTTCTGATGGTTTTTTAGAGGTCATTTGGATATCTATGTAGTTCAGATAAAGATACTTCAATAACCACTGCTTCTACACCAATGTCCTATATTTAGCCCACCCAAGTGATTAAATTGATTCCCAAAGGCAGATTAAGAAGAGATGTTCTTGTCCATGTGGACCACCCCCAACACACACACATTATTATGTAATGTATAGTAGGCTCTCAAAGACAAACTAGAATTTTTTTTCTTAGAATGTACAAGGGAAACTTCATTGAAAAAAATCTAAAGGCTGTGTGTGTGTGTGTGTGTGTGTGTGTGTGTGTGTGTGTGTGTGTATTTTAACTGCCTGGAGAGAAACTCATTGTGCTGCCTTCCATTTTTTGTTTAGGGCACCTGAGCAGCACACAATGTACCACTTATCAGTCGAACAAAAGATTCCTTCATTGGCCCCAGGCTGGGAAAGATGACAGCTGCAAACTCTGAGCCCACAAGGCTGGGGAGTTTGCTGGAGACTCAACAGGAAATGGTCTATTCATGCCGACTTAGTGTCTAACCCCATTTAATTCACCCAAAGTAAGATTAGCCCCTTCTAAAGCATGTCTGCATTTCCAGGTAATCTTAGATGACTTTTCTTGTGAGACACTTGGGGAAGAAAATGGGGAAAGTCCATTGCATCTGTGATTATAGGCTAGAAACAGTGGCCATTCTTGTTTTCTGTCTAAAGATTATGACATTTCATTGCCAGATGAAAAGCACATTGAGAAATTACAATCTTCCCAATATGAGGGACAGGTCTTTGTGAAACCTAAATTTAAAGAAAAACATGATTCACATCTTCCTGATAGGTCTTATAATCTTCTAATTTCCTTTACATGATTCAATTCATATGTGATTCCAAATGCCACCTTAATGGCTCTCCTCCCACCATGAGTTTATTGAGCCTGTGCTAAGACCATACAAGATTCCTTGAGAGATACAACAATAGAACTGTGTTCAACGAAGCTCTGATTATTGATATCAAATAAGGCATATGACAAGAGACATGGATGTATGTCCATCAAAGGTATTTGCCACCCTCATGGAGGATGCTGAACAGAGGGCCAAATTGGAATTGTCTGTAAGTGATGAGGTTTCCTCCCCCAGTGCACCTGTTGATGGATGACTTTGCTCTTCTTACAATGGGCCTTGAATATTGCAGAGCCTCCAAAATTAGATCCAAAGCCATTCAACAGAGTTCAGAAGATGAATAATCTACACAGGCAAACCCAAATGTGGAAAATTGACCAGAAAATTGGTATTTAAGGCAATCCAACAAGTCTTTATCAAACACGTACCATATACAAAGTGCTCAGCAGATGCTGGAGCATATAAAGTAAAAAATGAAAGAGGCCTCAGGGAGTTTACATTCTACAGGTGGTTGGACAGACCATTGAGCAGATTCTCAGTCCTTCATTTTCAGACATACACTGTAGATGGTTAAGAAATTGGGCACATAATTGAATGGGAAAGTGGCATGATGCTTTCAGCCATCTCAAGCTGCCCTGTGAAAGAAACATTCACCTTTTCTTAAACATAGATATTCTTGTAGCAATGCTGCACCATCCTACATCAGGAATTACCACAAACATATATCAAGGGACTCAAAGGACAACATGGAGAGATTCGTAGAGGGGAGACATATAGGTTAGAGTATTTAGAGAAATGTTATGGAGGATGAGGTCCAGGAGAGTCATAATCAGAAAAGGAAACGATCTCATTCTGTAATGTGTGAGGGCCAACTGAACAGTCTTAGTAGCAACACCTCAAACACCTTCTAGGTAGAAGAAGGGGCCTGTTAGCCTGTGGGGACCAACCCTGCAGAGAAATTAAGGGCAGATATGGATGGATGTGGAATAACGGAAAGACAGATGAGCAGCAGCCTGCACCATTGGAGAGGCCATCTAGGTCTCAGGAAACATAGATCTCTTCCTTTTTCATTCTGTTTGTCATCCTTTACTTTCATCCAGCTTTCATTTTTCACAGTTAACAGCTTACAGGGTTAAAGTATTCTTTTTTGTCCAGTGATATGGTGATACTTTTAAAACATAAATTTTATTTTAACATCCATTGATAAGTATAGCCAGTGAAATAAATGAAAACAAGGAAAAAAATCAGTATCCAGGATAAAAACAAATCTTGACTATCATAAATACACAAATTAAAAATAAAGGACTTATGAAGAGAGATGTTATCTGCATCCAGAGGAAAAACAGATAAATAGAAGTATATAAAGAATAATTTTCAACCCTTCTATATAACCAAACTATTGTACAGTGTGAAAGTATTTGCAGATCCTATACATGATTGCACACCACCATGGGGGGGAGGGGGAAGGGAGGGGAGAAAATCTGAAACTCAACTGAATGTGGAACCGAATCTTGTAAATTAAAAGTAAATAAACAAGTCATTTAAAAGAAAAAAAAAGAATAATTTTACAGATGCATACATATACATATACACATACATCTATACAGACACATACATATGCACACATATATGTATATACACACATTCCTATTTGTGCCTAATGGTAGCCATTTCTAGGCCAGGAAGGGGAGAGAAGGAAAAAAAAAAGGAAAAAAAAAGAAATTTCCATGATAACATGGTTGTGTATTTGGAGGGAATAGCAAGATGTTTATGGTGGATTTGCAGTTTCATGTGCAATCAGTTTTTTTTTTTTTTTTATTGTACTGTCTTCTGGAAATATTTGTTTTGTTCCCTGACTTTAAAATAAAATAAATTTTAAGAGCAAGAAATTACAAATGGTTTTGCTGTGTTATTGAGTTTATATAAACCCTTTTTATCTTGGTCGGTTAAGATGAAGAAATTTAATACATTTCATAATTGTTTTAAATGGTATTTCTTTTTCTTTTTTTGGTGAAGCTGTCATAGAAACTTTATGTGTAGCAAGAGAATGAATTTTACATTTTTCAGGTTTCCTTTGTATTTTGTATAAGACCTGCTCAAATTCAATGGTCCACTAAAGATCACTTATACTAAACTATACTACTAAAATAGTCCTTATTTACTAGAACAAAAGAGATCATTTTGCATACAATAGAATATATGTATATATTCATATAAGTATATATAAACATAGGTAGTTAGATGATACATGGATTATAGATTCAAAATAGATACAATAATAGACATCCCCCCCATACACTGTGGGGTAGTCAGAAAGAACCCTAGACTTATAATCAGAAAGCCTAAGTCGGAGGGCTAACCTGCTGTACATTACAAAATGCCTTCTCTTTTCTTCAGACTTTGTCACCTGAGAGCTCAATAAATTAAAACCTTTCTTTTTTTCTTCTCTCAAATGTTAGGTGGTATTATCAACATGCCTTTCGAGTATGGCTCAGTTCTCCTTCTTACTACTTCTAAAACTCCTGGGTAAGTCATTTCTTTTCCCTGCATTCAGCTTTCTTTTGTGTCAAATGAAGAGCTTGATTTGAAGGTCCCCTATAGCTCTAAGTTCTAGAAATAAGTTGTTATTCAGTTTAATAGACATTTATTCAACCTGCACTATGTGCACAGAACTATGCTGTCTTTTTGTTCCTCCAGCCCAGGAGAGAACTTATTATCATTTAATTAGCATACAAGCCAATCTTAAACATTAAAATAAAAAGTAGCATAACATACATGTTTATAATATATATTGAGCGGGATTGTTTTTGGTGCAAAGTTTGTGGTGTCCTTGATGACACTGCTACTAATAATTCTTTTTCAAGTGATGTTTTCTGATTTTATTGGATACACACACACACATATATATGCACTTTTACATATGTATATACACATATAGAAATACATATGTGTGTATATATGTGTTATATATAAATAAAATCTTGTTGCCTTTTCTGCATTTATTTTGCATTCTCTCCCCCCCCCCCCCCCGACCCCTGGCCACATATTGTCTATTATTTCCCAAGCTCATAGGGTCATAGACTAAATGTCACAATGCATGGCTAACATGTGAATTCTAGCCCAACTTGCCAGGCTCTGTATAGCCTGTCTACAGACCATAATAGACTCATCAACCAATCCTAACACATTCTCAGTATGGTGTCATTGTTTTCCTTCCAATGCCCTTCCCTCCTTCCAAATGGATTATATGATTTAGTACCTTTGGTTAATTGGCTGATTCAATAGAGTTCTGACCTGGCAAAGGTATCAGGGCTAGAGAATGTTTTGTTTGCTTTAATTGAAGTAAGAGTGATTGATTTGTTGATTGAGCCAATCAACACATTTCTTCCCTTTCAACCTTACATATTGTTTCTTGGGTTCAAATAAGTGCATGGGAGTGTGTTTTAATGAAGGCTGTTTCCTCGTTTATTACTGTTATGTATTATTAAAATCTTTTGTTATTAAGATATATTATGCTAATTTTTTTTCCCCTAAAATTGAGCTAGCTTTACATTCTTGCCATAAATACCATTTGGACTGTAATAAATAACTTCTTTTTATCTATTGCTCTATTTGATTGGTCATCAATTTCATTGGCTAGTTTTGTTTTGATGTTATAAAAAGTCTTTGCTTATCTTCAATCAAACAAAGTAACATGCATTTGTTTTTTTTAATTTTAATATTTTATTTTTCCCATTGCATGCAAAACCAATTTTAAACCTCTTTTTAAAAAATAATTTCTAGTTCCTAATTCTCTCTGACCCTTAGTCATTGAGAAGGCAGGCAATTTGATGTAGGTCACATATTTGCAGTTATAACATACATTTGTAATCACCTAATATATGCCAGGGCCTGGGCTGGGCACTTGGCTGTGGAGACAAAAGAGGAAGAGGACCTGTGCTCAAAGAGTATGATTTTGGAAAGAGATTCAGAAACAATAGAACTCAACCCAGTGTTTGATAAAGTGGAAAACACACTTAGGAAAAAGCAGCCTATTTGATTGAAAAAAAAAATTCTGGGAAAGCTAGAAAGCACTCTGACAGAAATTAGGCTCAGAGCAGTGCCTCACAGCACACTTCACAATACATTCCTAATGAATATATGACATAGTATTAAAGATAACGCTAAAACTTTTTTGAAAATAAACAGATCATGTCCCTCTCACAACTATGGGTAGGAGATGTAGCCTTAACTAGACAAGAGACTGAAGCAATTACAGAAGAGAAAATAGAGAACTATGAGCAATTGAAATGGAAACCTTTTGCAACATTAGTACACCTAGAATAAGAATAGAAGTGATCAAAAGGGGAAAACTGCATCAGATTTTCTGATAAATGTTTGGTATCATATAAATGTGTGTGTATGTATGTGTATATATATGTATATATATATATATGTATTATATACGTATGTGTGTATACCCATACCCATATACATACTACATACACACATACATACTAATAGTATTCCCCAATAGATAAGTGGTCAAATGATATGGACACACATGTCTATTGCCTTATATATTTATATGTGTCCTTTGTTGTCTCCTCCATTGGAGAACATGTCCCTTCCAAGTAGGATTGTTTCATTCTTTGTACTTGGATCCCCAGTGCCTTGTACATTGTACATAGCAGGGGCTTCATACCTACCTATTGATGGATTGGTTAATGTGTTATACCTTTGCCTACTCAACAAGAAGGGGGTATTTCTGAGACAATATTCTCTGAACACTTGTAACTTTTCTAGATCTTTTCATTGGACTAACCAGGTTGTCAAACCATGTTCCCCTCTTTCATTATTCAGTCAATTTCTTTGGGGATTCTGCTGAACAAACCAACTGGATACTATTTCGAGAAGTAGTGTGGCTTACTGGAAAAAGTGCTAGACCTCAAGTCCCAATTCTAGCACTTTGTGATGTTGGGCAGGTCTCTGGGCTCCCACTTTGATACCTCTAAAATGAAGAAGTTGTATGATATTTAAGTCTTCCTTTATTTCTGTAAAGAGTGTGTTGTGGTATTGTAGTTGTGGTTATACAAACCTTTTTTCCCCTTCTTAAATTTATTTCATTTTTTATTTATGGAATAAAGCAAACATTTCCACAACAAGTATAATAAAAAAAATGGTGATTGCACAGGAAATTGCAAATATTTATACACGTGTATCTTACAAATATCTTGGCTGGTTAACTCACAGATGATGGAACAATTTTGAATAGAATTTTTCTTATTGTTGTCTTGTGGGTTTTGTCTTTATTTTGTAGAAATGCTAATGATTTTATCAATATAGTTTGCATCTTTATTGAAACTAGTGTTTTATTGAAACTTTATTGAAACTGCTGTTTCAATGCTGCTTTATTGAAACTACTGTTTCAAAGAATATTTTTGCTTATTCTCTGGAGTTTTCTAGTCTTCTGCTATTAAGGAATGTACAATAAGCTGGATGAGTGTAATAGGCATCATGAGAAAGACATGTGCCTGTCCAATGCAGCCAGAGTATTATGACCAGCTCCATGAGAGGAGGCCCAGTTGAATAGATTAGTCCCCGAGTTCCTGTCACATAATTATGAGCTATGTGCAAAAAGGATAAAGAAAAGATAAAAATTTTCTAGGAGCATTTGAAACAAGAGAGATGACTTTCAGATGGGGGCAATTTGGGGAGGCTTAATGGGAGAGATGACATTTGAACTTAATCTTGAAGGAAGATGGGAAATTTGATAGCCTTGAACGGGAGGTTGTATTCCAAAGCAGGGCTACAAGCTTGCATACAAATACAGGGCAGTTGGAGGCAGCAACTTGGGACTGGGTAAAACACTACTGATCATTATGTGAAGGGAAGTTTGTTAGTTTTCTTGCTGGGTGTGGTATAAGAGGATGTATACCTGTCATAGCATTGGTATTGGGAATTCCCAATAAGGAAACCCCCTCCACTAAGGAAAACCAGCAACTATTCAGTCACTTGCTATTTTAAAGAGTTATGGTGGGGGGGAAGGGGAAGTTATGTGACTTGCCCAGGATCATATAGAGAGAGGTGGGATCTGAGGCTGGGCCTGGAGACAGGAAGACTCATCCTCCTGAGTTCAAATCTGGCCTGAGATACTTCCTAGCTATGTGATCCTGGGTGAGTCACCTCACCCTGTTTGCCTCAGTTTCATCATCTGTTAAATGAGCTGGAGAAGGAAACAGCAAACCATTCCAGAATCTTTGCCAAGAAAACCACAAATGGGGTCATGAAGAGTTGGATGGAAATGAAAACTGAATGACTCAACAACAACTTCCTTATTCAAGGCCCTTAGTCTATCCACTGAGCCACCCAGCTGCGTCTAGACTAGTCTCTGAGGCTGCTTCTAACTCTAAGATTCGCTGATTCTGCAATTCTGTGAAGACATTTTACTTGTTGAAGTCCTTTCACTTCAGCAGTTAATGAGCTCCTTGGTACCATCTCATACTGAAAAAGGGAATACACTTGCCTAGGGCCCATCTTCCTTCTACTATGGCTTGGAGGAGAAGTGAGTGCATTGTTTCATATACTTCCAATCATGTCAGACTCTGCCCCCCCCCCCCCCCTTTTTCTTTTGGTGATCAGTTAAAAAGACTGCCTTTGTAAATTCCCACCACATGTATTCTCTCCATCTTGATTCCAGAGGGATTCAAGTTTTTTTTTTCCCTAAGAAATTCTTGAACACATCTTCCCTTTTTGATGTGTATTGCCAAGAACGGCTCACTTTCCCTAAGGAATGGGTGTATCCTCATGTCCCAGTGTTATGTGTGCTCTGAGCACTTTGAAATTAGCATTCTAATTTGATCTTTATTTCTCCTCTGGGCAGTACTTTCAATTTCAGAGCTATTTGTTGTTTAGAAAATATTCACTTTTATCTAACACATGTAAGTAAAATAATTCCTATTACTTCATTAAGTTGATAGGAACAGGAGACATGTTGAATTTAGAGCCGACTTTTCTGAGGTGACAATCCAAAGTCTTCCTCATCCAAGGACTCAGAGGACCCTTTTCAGGAAAGGGGGAGGCTGTACTGTAATCTCTCCTTGCCCTGTAAGTTCCCCGAGGGCAAAGACTCTTATCACTTTGGGATTTTCATAGAACTAGGGCTAACAGCCCCCTGAAGGTGGTCTAGTTGAGCATTCCTCATTTTTCGAATGAGAAAATGAAAACCCAAGAGGTTAAATGACAACCCCACAAGAAATCGGTAGATTGACCCAGTGCAGCCACCTCAGCATTTACAGTCAGCTCATCTCCTGGTCTCCATCATTGCCTCTAGAAACTCATCTTCCTTCAATATCACATCAGCTCAGAAGCTCAGGAGCCCCAGTTCTAGCACCCTTCTTTCCCTCTCTTTGGAGAGGGCAGAAGGGTAATCCCATTGGAGAGCTCCTCCTAGATCTTTCATCTAAGGGAGGGGGGGCTTTGGAAGCTGTCATTGTTTGCTTCTTTTTGTATCTACCTTACTTAGCACAGTGCCTGGTACTTAGTAGGCACTTAATAAATGTTTATTGACTGACTGAGTAGCCAGGGTAGGATTCAGACTCAGATTCTCTGACTCCAGGACTATCTCCACTTCATCACTCCCTCCAAATGATATAACCTCTCTGTATCTTGTTTCTTTCTCAGTAAAATGGAGGATTCTTCGATGATCTTGAAGTTTTTTAATTCCATGATTGTTGAGTCCAGTCAACAAGTACTGTATTTATGAAGCACTGACTACGTGCCAGACATTGTCCTAAGTGCTGAGGATACAAAGAAAGACAAAAACACACCAAAACAACAACCCAACAAACAATATTTAAACAACAACAATCTACAGTCCCTGCTCTCAAAGAATATCCATATAATGGTGGGGACAGCATACAACCAACCAGGTGCTTTCCGGACATTGACTGGATTGGCTGGGCATAATCAACAGAGGGAAGATGCTAGTATTAGTGGGGGTTGGCTAAGGCTTCTGGCGGAAGCTGGGCTTTTAGCTGGAACTTGAAAGAAACCAATTTGATTATCCACCTGATTGTTAATTATTTCCTCTCAGCATTATTACAGGCAGCCCTAATAAGCGATTTAGTATTATTTTTAAAGAAACAAAGAATTATACAAATGTTTGTATATTAAAGTTTTTTTGGTCAAAGTTTTCAGATATTATAGACCAAGTTTCAAAAATTCATCTCTTGTCTTCTTATCTAAATCTCAAGGTCCCTGACATCATGCCCCATTTTCTCCTCTTTTACTTCTGTCACCAATGAAGAGATGACCTTTCTCCTTGACAAAGCCAACCCTTCTGCCTTTCCCTGGATCTCCTCCCTCCCCATCTCCTTTGAGAGATTGTCCCCACAATTATTTCCCACTCTTTCCATTTTTCAATTTCAGCATCCTGGATTCTTCCCTGCTCTTACAAACATGTATTTATTATGTGTCAGGGTCTGTGCTAAACACTGGGAATATGAAGACAGGCAAAAAAAAAGTCCCTGCCCTCAAGGAACTCACAGTCTAAATAGTATGCAGATAGCCATGGATATAGAAGATATGTCCAGTGTAAATGGAAGGGAGTCTCAGAGGGAACTCACTACCAGTGGGGAGGGACAAGGAAAAGCTTCCTGAAGAAGGTGGGATTTGAGCTGAATCTTCAAGGAAGCCAGAGAAACCAGGTGGTAGAGGTGAGGAGGGACCCCATTCAAAGTGATATGCCACACTGATATCTCCTGTGCTATACAAACTCTACATCCTGGAATTCAAAGCCCTTCTCTGTCTGATTCCAAAGTGTCTCTGACTCTAACCCTTTATGTATTCCCCCCTTTCCCTCAAATTAGGCTATTTGATACCCATTGATCAGAGAATAGCCAAAAATATCTTGGAGTCCTTCTGCTCTGTAAGAAATATTAACAAATCAATTTTTTAAAAAAAAGAAATATCAAATATACAGAGAAGCATGAAAAAAACTTGCATGAACAGATGCAAAATGAATTAAGCCAAAATTACAAAATTAAGCCAAGAAAACAAGACACCCAAAGACTACAATACTGGGTATGAAAGAGCAAGAACAAGGTGCATAATAATGGCCAAGAAGTGAGCAGTGATCCTTTTTGTCAGAGGTGGAGGACTACAGGCTCCACCCATTGCATATATTATCAGACTTGATTGGGATGTTGATGCCTTTTGCTAAAAAATTTTTTAAAACAACTTTTTTTCATATTCTTTTATAAGGCAGGGAGAAGCAATAGATTGGGAAGTGAAATTATATAAAAAAGAATTTGTTCAATTTTTAAACAGATTAAAATAAAAACAATTGTCCCCTGTTTTTGTTTTGCTCTTTATAATCTCAGTTCCTTCGGTCATGCCATTCTGCTATGTCTGAACCTACCTGGGGGAAAACGACAGAAGAAATCTCAAGGACATGGCTCAAGCTTCTCAAACGATGAGTCACTCAATCAACAATCATTGATTGAGCATTTACTATGCACTAAGCATTGGGATAGAAAGAAAGGCACAAATGCAGAGTCTGGAGGAATGGAGGAGACTATGGGCACTGTGTCAGAAGATATATGAGGAGCAATAGGGAAGAGGAAGCTTGAAAAACTTGCCTCATTTTGTTCAGTGAAGTGTGAAGGGAGGCCCTCATGGGGAAAGATGGGGGAAGAGGCAATGGGGGAGACTTGAGAAGAAAAGAGAAGGCTTGGAACAGCTGCTGTGGTGAGTGGGATAGAGAGCCCAGGAGAGCCCAGTAGAATTGCCTTGCTGCTCAGAGAGCACAGTTGAAGTTGAATAACAAAAACTTGGATGGTTTGGAGGTTTTTCCCAATTCCATTCAGTTGGGTATGAAGAACAACAAAGAAGGCAGATGGTCCTGAGTTGGCTTTTGGTCAGGCATGATCAAGGACAAGAGAGCCCATGATTGAAAAAGGAAGGATGGTGGAGGACTTGAAATAACTTACCAAAGGGTCCTGATAAAGAAGGGAAGAGAGTGTAGCATCACCCAGGGTGAAGGCCAAGGAAAATGGACTTACTGAAGGCCCTAGAGAGGATGAGGAACATGGAGCAAAAAGGCATAGGGAAACATGGAACAATGAAAAACTATGATCAGATAAAGGAATTTCAAAATTCATGAAAGTGGAATGTTTGTGGGTATAATGAGATCACGAGTACAACCATCTCTTCATGTAGGTTAGGTAAAGTGGAGGAATAGGTAATGAAGAATCAAGTTGATTTAGGAACTGGGGAATTAGGCTAACTGAGGGGGCATCAGAATGTTTGTGAAGTACCCTATGGGGAAGCAGATAAAGACAGGCACTGACTTAATTGAGAAAAGAGGGAGAATGACCTGGAGGTCAGTAGATAGCAGCCACCAGGATTCTGATTCAGTGATCAATTTGAGTAGTATGAACCTCAAAGGAGGATAGAGTGCTGAGTCATGATGTTAGAATGAGAGTTCAGAAATAGCAATGGGGAGTGAGGGAATTGAGGGGCTTAGAGCAGCAAGTGGTGGCAGGAAATAAGTAACCCACACTGATGCCATCTTGGGACTCCATTCTGGATCTAGCTCAGTTTCCTTTCTATTCAATTATGGATCTATATGGTAGTTTGAGAAAATGAAGCTTATGACACAGTAGGCAATACTTGAAAGACCTTTGGGGGCACAGGTGGTGTTTTCATCATTGCTGCTGATCAAAGGCAATGGCTTCAGAAGAGAAAGGTAAATCTGGGAAATAAGCAGGTGGTTCAAAAGATGGTGTCTGGGAATGGGATTTGGCTTTCTGAACAACGGTTTAAAATAAATTAATGACATGATCCCAGCCTGGGCTGAAAAATACTTAACAAGGACTTGCTTAGAAAGTACTTGCCTTGAATACTGCAAATCTAATATTTTAAAAGGTTTTAAATTGAAAAAAAGGAGGGAAAAAGAAAAAACATCTGCACATATCCACAAATTCAGTGCAGTAGAAAGCAGCTGTGATGAACAGCAGTAGAAACCCTAGAAACAAAAGAGACAAAGAAAGAAGGCAAAGAAAACATATGGTCACTGATGCCTGTACTTGGATACAGAAAGTTTGAGCAACAACAGCTTCATTCAAAGGAGGGACATTGGTCTTCACTGATATCACTGAGGCTTGGTGGAATTAAACTCATGTCTGCAATATGGTTCTGGAAAGGAATGTCTTACTGAAAAGAACAGGAGAGGCAAGAGGGGAGAAAATTGTATTTGAAGATGATCTCATGAAGAATGGCAGGGTGGTATGATGGTTAGAGAGCCACCTGGGAGCCAGGGACACCTGGGTCCAAGTCTTGTCTCTGACGCATCCTGGCTGTGTAACCCTGGGTGAGTCCCAATCTCTCAGTGCTCTAGGCAATTCTCCAGGATTCCTTCAGGGAAGATGTGACCTCCCTTGGATGTTTCCTTATCTGGGAATTCCTTAGTTTGATGAAATCATAGATCTATTCCCTGTTCTGTACTCAGGTAAGGAAATGCATGAACTCAATATGGAAAGCATGGTGGAGGGTCTTTGGAAGGTCAGTGGAGGCAGAAACAGAAACCCCATTGTTATCACACCAATCACAGCCTAGCTGGGTGGGAAAGACATAGATGAGGTATCTGGAAAATAATTCGTGAACTTGGGCTGATGGCATGTCACATGACCTGGAAATCTACTGGCTCTCTCTCTGCTTTTGTCTCCCTCTGTGTCTCTCTCTGTCTCTGTCTCTGTCTCTCTCTCTTTCCAAAGAACAGCTAATAACTTCTTGACTTGTTTCAATCACAATATAATTTTTGAAAAGGTGGAGGAACAAAGAAAGGGAATTTTTATTCCTGATCTGATTCTCACTAATGAGAAGGAACTGGCTTCTGGAGTAGAAGTGCAGCCAACCTGGGTGGGAAGCTGCACTCGGTGTTAGAATGTGAGATAGAGGAGAGGAAGTCAAGCATCATTGGTGTGTGCCAAAGGTCTTTGGAGAGTGGTTACCGAAGGGTTCAGAGACCCAATAGGGAGGAGCCTATGAAGTGAAATTTTCCAGGGAAAGGTATCTGGGACAGAATGGTCAACTCCCAGCAAAATTTTGAAGGCAGACAGAGAAATAACTACAAGGAGGAAGAAAATGGTTCTTTGAAGACAGCAGTAAGAGTACGCATGCAACTCCCCAAGCAATCACGGAAAAGATGTGTAAGAAAGATGAAGGGTGACAGAAGATGAATATGAAGGAGTGGCATAGTCCTCAATTGCTTCAATAAATTATCAAGTACCTACCATGTGCCAGGCATTGTGCTAAGTGCTGGGGATACAAAAAGAAGCAAAAGACAGTCCCTGACCTCAAGGAGCTTCCAGTCCAATTGGGGAGACAACATGCAAACAAATCTATACAAAGCAAGTTATATACAGGATAAGTAAGAAATAATTATGAAAAGGAAAACCCTGGAATGAAGAGGTGCTGCGGTAGGCTTCCTGCAGATGGTGAGATTTTACTTGGGACTGAAGAGAAACCAGGGAAGTCAGGATTTGCAGCGAAGGAGGGAGAGCATTCCAGGAAGGAGGGACAGTCAGAGAAAATGCCTGGAGTGGAGAGATGGAGAGTCTTGTTTGTGGAACAGCCAGTATCATTGGTTCAGAGAGTACCTACTGGGGAGTAAAGTGGATGAAGACTGGAAAGAGAGGAGGGGGTAGGAGGGAGGGTGCCTTTTCAAATCATTGTGAAGAAGAGCTGAAGAGATAGCATCACAGCTCAGGGAGATGGATTGATGAGAGCAGATGACAGATTTTGAGAGAATGTGCCCTTGGACAAATTTGGGTCCCTAGTCCCAGCTACATCACAGCATCCTGAGATACCTGGTGAAGGGACTGCTGTTCCTGCTGGTGACTTTTGAAAGACTGTGGAGAATGGGAGATGTGACCCAGATCAGGAGAGGAACAAAATCTTTATGAATAACAGTTAACATTTATACAGTACCTACTATGTGCCTGGTGTTCTATAAATATCTCATTTGATCCTCACGGTGGCCCTGGGAGATAGGTATTATCATCTTCATGTTATGGATGAGGAAATGGGACTTCTCCAAGGCCACATAACTCATAAGTATCAGGCTGGACTTGAATTCACATCTTCCTGATTTTAGTCCTCTATCAACCATCTAGTTCTATTAACCATCCAGTCACTCTTTCTACCTGGTTGTCCCCATTATTATCAAGAAAGGTTGGTGAATAGAAGCTACAAACCACAGGCCAGTGAGGTCAACTTTGTTTCCTGACAAAGTTCTGGAACATTTTTAAAATGAAAGGCAATACCGTCAATGCTGGTAGAGTTGGGGGATACCTTAGCTTTGATTAAACACTTATTTTTCTTCTTTATTTTTAGTTATTGTTATAAGGGATGGTTTCCTGGGTAAGAGAGTGGAGAGAGATGAGTTTGGAAACTATGTTAATGTTAAAAAAAAAGGGTATACAAATTTAAAAATATAATTTAATATCATTTTGGCTAATGGCATTGGAGAAAAGGAAACAGTTGTCACAGATGCAGAAAAACCTAACAATGAGAGTAGTCCACATTGAATTTTTATGGGAGGTAGTTGGTGCCCACTCAGTGCAGGGCTTTAAGCAAAGGTGGAATGCCCACTTTCTGGTAAGGTGCTCAGAAGTTACTTCATTACTTGGCAGGCATGTTGGAGAGAGGATACTTGAATAGGTATGGCTGGGACCAGATGGCTTTTGAGGTCCCTGTGATTCAGAAAAGATGTGACTATCAGAATCTTCTCTCTGATGGAAGACTGGACCATTGTACCATTTGGGGATCTGTTTATTAGGTGCTTCCTTGTTCCTGCAGAGATGGAAAAAGAAATTAATTATCGTCACTTGAGAATAGCAACAATGGTCAATGCTACATTACTATGTTATATGGCTGTTATCTGTTGTAAAAATATTTCTCTGAAATTACTCTTCTCACCTTCTATGTTAAAATTTGGAGAATGATCTTGCAGGTTTTTATTCAGTCCTCAAAAGAACTAGACTTGTTTCTAGAGTATGTGGCCACCAGGTGGCAGTAGGCACCTTGATTACAGTACTTTGAGTAAATTTAGGCTTAAATTGTTGCGGACCCTATATTTTAGGCATGACTTTGATTAAAAGAGAGAGAGAGAGAGAGAGAGAGAGAGAGAGAGAGAGAGAGAGAGAGAGAGAGAGAGAGAGAGAGAGAGAGAGTAACTGATATGGCGAGTAGCCTCAAGAATTTGCCACATGATGATTGGTTGAACAAACTGCGGAAATTTCTTTTGATGTTCAGATTCGAATTACAAATGTTTTATCCTCCAAAAAACCTAACTCTTTAAAACAGCTGAACTTCAACTGTATAGAAATAAGCACCATCTAAAAGATAACCCATCGAGAACAAGCTTGCAATCAGAACAGTTCAAGACACAATTTCACCACATTCATAGACCCTAATTTTAGAAGGCATCTTTGTTAATAAGCACACAGCGGACACAGTTGGTTCCAAGCAAAGATATCTAATGAATTGGCTTAGTATGGAAAATAACGACGAAATGTTTCCCCCCTAAATTGTGTGGTCCCATAAATTCACCCAAAATTCTATGGAAAGAATAACCACATGTAGTGACCATGTGTGACCAGGACACACGTATGGAAGACACACACAGGGAGCACACATGACTGGAACACACAAGTAAAGACCACTCCATATGTAGCACTAGAGCGTACAAATGCAGGGACAGCTTACAGCTCTGATGTCTCATGGCCACTGATCTCTTCTAATGGGATCATGCCTTTGCCAACCTGCTTCCCTCCCAGCTGCTATGTGCACACGTCTCCCACATGCACACGTCTCCTATGTGCACTTGTCTCTTATGTGCACACATCCCCTACGTGCACATGTCTCCTATGTGCACACATCTCCCATGTGCACAATGCCTGGCAGGTAGTAGATGCTAAGTAAATCTTTATTGCATGGCTAATCTCCCAGTCTACTTCTAGGTCTGCTCCTGTCCCTACTGAGCCAGATGCACAGCTTCCTTCAGATGCTCTTCCACAACCTTCGGCCACCTCTCCATCAGGTGCTGCTTTGTTGACTGTTACACTTAAGTCTCTGCTTGACAGCACTTAGAAAGTGTCTCCATTGTTTCTGACATTTGTCTTAGTTTGAGTCTTTGGACACTCCTGGGGATCGTTAGTGCTACATCTGACTTCTTACTCAATTGATCTTATTATCTCTCTAGGTCAGAGAAGAGTGAGTGTTGCCATGTATGTTATTTTGTTTGAGGTCATGAAACATAAATTAAGTCAGAATATGGAGTGGCCATCTACCCTCCATTCCAGAAACTTATTACCTTATGGTAGGTAGAGAAGGGGCACTAAGGCAAGCCAAGCCTGAGGAGCAGGTCTTTTCTAAGAGCCTTACCTTTTCCCTGGCTTTACATATGCAGATATAGCAAGTCTCCAACCCCATAGGAGCTTTGAGGTGTGTCCTCTCACTGCTGATAGGAAGCTCACTACTTTATCAGGCACACCGTTTGTTATTGGAAAGAATTAGCTATTAGAATTTTTTTCTAACAACTGTCTCTAAGACCTGGCTATGCATTCTTGGACTCTAACAAATTTAATCTTTCTTCTTCCTATTGGAAAAATAGTACTTGAGAAGAGGCGGAAGTTTGGAGAAGTGAATGTTTGTGAGGAATATTAATTATTTTTAAAACACTTTTAGATGTGTTGAGTTTGAGGTGCTTGTGGAACCCAGTTTGAAACGTCCAAGAGGCAGTTGTTGATTTGGGATTGGAGCTCAGGAGAGAGGCTAGGGTTAGACATCCAAATCTGGGTCATTGGCATAAAGGTGAAAACTACATCCATGGAGTTCACGAGATGGCAGGTAGTAAAAGTAGAAAGAGAGAAAAGGAAGGAGCCTAGGACAGAAGTATGGGGGCCCCCATCCAGTTAGAGTGCATCATTTGGATGATGATCTGTCACTGGAGACTGAATAGGAGCAATCAGGGAGGCAGGAGGAGGACCAAGATAGAGTCATGTCACAGCTATCAACAACCCTCTAGAACATTACTCCAACAATGAGATAAATGCTCCATGACTGAGAATGGCCAAACAAATTGTGATGCAGAGTCCTGGCCATTGTACCAAGCTTTCTCATGTGGAGAAGCAGAGATGCCTTTGTCTCCCTCCTTGCTGGCTAGGCTTGTGTGGGCAGCAGGTGTCATTAGTGTCTTTTGAATAGGAAGAGATTTCAATTGTCCCAAGTCAGGGCCGCTGTTATCAGCAGATCCCAGAGGATTGAATGTTTCCCAGAGTGACTCCAGGTGGCTCAAATAATGGCTATTTGGTGCCTAATGAAGGAGCTTACCTGGCACTCTATTCCCTCGACAAGCTCTGATCTCTCCGCAGGTCAGGGTGACTTACAATTCCGTGGGCTACAGCAGCAGGTCCAGCTGTGTGTCCTGCAGGTGTGTGTGTTGGATGTGGTTAGATGTGCGCTGGGTGGTGGAAGATCCAGGCACAGCCTGGGGCGGATGGTGGGACTGTGCGTTATAGTGTACCAGAGGATGAAAAGAAAGCCGTGAGCTCCTCTGGGCCAACCATTTGGCTGATAATTAGAACCTAACTCAAGGGAGCCTGGGTTAGAGGAAAGGAGTGGGGCTGGGTTGGGGATGGGGTAGGTGAGAACTCATACCCATAGTTCAGAGGAGTTTACACAACTGAGGATACAAGTATGGAGAAGCTTGTCAGCTGCAGTGAGGCCCCACCCATCATGCCTTAGGACACTGTGGAGTGGAAGTGGGTTGGGGGAGGAGTGGGGCATGGAGAAGAGAAAGAACATGACTGCCAGAAGAGTTTTAGGAGCATTTATATCACAGGGCCATGGGTCTCAAACTTGAAGGCCCTTAGAAAGCTTTCCATCAAGTCCAGCCCTTTTATTTTACAGCTAATGAAATTGGAGGGAGGGAGGGAGGGAGAGACAGAGACAGAGACAGACAGACAGACAGACACACACACACACACAGACCAAGACAGAGAGACAGACAGACGGAGGGACAGAGACAGAGATAGAGGCACAGCATCTTAGAGAGAGAGAGACAAACACAGACAGAGACAGAGAGAGACAGAGACTCAGAATGAGAGTCTGGAAGATGAACTCAGCAGTTTCCTGAGAGCATCTCCATTCTCTTTTCTTCTGTGTATTTCCAGTATAATAAAGTAATATGGCATTATATATTGGGCTTATAACCATTGATTTATAAGTATTATTATGATATGATGTGATCTTTATAACCTTTGCAAGCTGCAAAGGTTTCTCAGTGTGTCTAAGGTTGTCTCTTAAACATTGTGGGGTAGTGAGTGCTGGTCTTGGTGTCAGGCTGACATGGCGCTAAGTATGAACTCCGTCCAATCCCTTACCAAGTCTTGGCCATATGATCAGGGTACAGGGAGGACTGGAGACCAGGCTGTCCTAGGACCAATTGGAGGAAATCAGGACCTGACTACACCTAGAGAAAGGAAAACTTTGAAACACTGGGAAGTTGTCTCCAGGTACTTCATGGCCTCTCAGAGAGAGGAGAGATTTGTCTTGTCCTTCTTGGGTCCACAAGGTAGAACCAGAAGAAATAAGGGAAGCTTCAGAGAGGAGATACTGAGGATAGATACTGAGATACTGAGGAAGTTCTTCCTAACAATCAGACTAAAGAATCCCATGGGGTTCCTGAGGAAGTGGGGACCTTCCTGGACCTGGGTTTTCTGTAATGTAGGAGGCACATTGCTAGGGATGCGGATACTGGGGACGTTTGCTCGGGCATAGGTTGGAGCAGGTGACTGTTGAGGCACCTTTCACCCCTGACAGTCTGTTATTCTGCACACAGTCCATCAGGGTTCTTGACCTTTTTGTTTGTCTTGGACCCCGTTAGTGGTCATTCCTATGAAGCTTATGTCATGGACCTACTCAGAATCATGGATTAAAATAATTGAAGGACATGCTACATTTCAGCAAGAGGTTAATCACAGCAAAGATGTCATTTCCACTTCCCAAACCCCGTCCCCCCATCCAAGTTCATGTACCCCCTGGTGCTGATCCTCAGCCTAAGATAAAAGCCTTGGTCCACTGGAACATCAGACAATGCCATCAGTGGCAGATATGAAAGGACGGTCTCTTCTTAGCCAACAAACTTTTTTTTTAACTCCTGAAATTGGACAAAGAGTCTTCGTTTACTCTTGTCCCATGAATTTTGCTTTGACTTTGCCTCTTCATGTTCATCCTTATAACATAGCAAATGCTGTGATGCATTTGTCAGTTTATTCGGATGTCAAGAAAGCTTACAGAGTGTCTCTGTTTGCCTTTTGTCTTCCTCATAAGCACTGGAGAAAAGCACATGGAAGACTTTGGAGTCATTAGAAATGAACTAGGGGCAATAGCAGGCTGGCCCATGTATTGGCAGATATTTGAAAGATGATAAAGAGAATTTGAAACTGGCTGTCCTCATTTCCAAGGATCTGTTTCCTGGGGAATTTTTCTGTGAGCTCCTATGAAGCAACCTTGCAGTAAAGATGATCATGGCATCTCCCACATCTATAAAACGTATTCCTTCTAACAACCTCATGGAGAAGGAGGTCACGAAGATATCATTGTCCTCATTTCTCAGACGAGGAAACTAAGGCTCAGAAAGGTGAACGTAGGTCATTCTGATGCTGAGTAGAACTTGGTCTCTCTGTAGCTTCTTCCTCTTGGTCCTGATTCTGGTTCCTGGGGCCTCCCGTTCAGTCCTCACTAACTCATCATTGATGAGATGGCATCCTGTTTTGGTAGGACCCTCATCCTACATGTTGACTCTTCCCTGTCTGGAAAGGAATTACAGGATACCACTGTGCAGGGAAAAGTTTGGACAATCCAGGCTAAGAGTGCACAACAAAGAGAACATAAAACTACAGAAGCCTGGGCTTGCATCACACCCACTTAAGGAATTCCACAAATTTGGAGGTCATCTCTGGCAGGGATTCCACAAATGCCTTGTGTGTGCATAAATGCATTTTTCTGCATTGTGTTTATTTTGGTGAGGGAGGTATGGCAAGGGAAGTAGAGAGTCAGCTGAAAGAAAAAAGTATGAGGTGGCAGAAGAAAGAAGACAGCAGGGGGGAAATCCCTTTTGACTTGGCCCCAATTCCCTGTGGATTTCTAGAGTTTCTCAGAATGCTTAGGATAGTCTCCAAGAGAGAGAAGTGGTTTGTAAGATGGCATTTAAATATGAATGCTACAGGAAAAAAAATACCCTTTGGAAACTTACTTTCTGATACTCTGGGCTAAATTCACACAATTTGAGCTGAGATCCTATCAAAGGAAGATTTCTTTTTGAAAAGGAAAGAGAAACCTGATCCAGTATAGACTAGAGCAGGCCAGCACCCCCAGTGGATGGGAGAAGGACCCGGTACCCCAGAGAAAATGGTCCAATCTAGGTTGTCTTTACAATGCTCTGTGGCAGATGTGGCCGCTCTCAGCTTCCTCTTGACCCAGGTTAGGGGGCAAAAGAGCTAACAAAGGTGGGTTCCAATGGCTCCACTCCATGGGGATTGCCACCACTCTGCCCACTGTTGTCTAAAGAACCTGGTGCTCAGAGGGCAAGCCCTTAGGGAGAATCAGAAAAAGTTAGAGGGAAACAACACAGATGTTGATACTTTCTGAACCTGTAGGGATCTATTTCAGGAAAATAAAACCTGGGCTTTTTCTATTGAAATAGCAATGTGATACTAGCTCTCCATGCATCAGGCCACCTGGACAAATGGAGCTGTTCTCTGCCTTCACACAAGCCGACGGCTTTCATCTGCCTCTCACTTCCTCATTGCCCCACTAAGCTTCATTCAGAAATGGTAGTCTGAGTGTTGCACCAGTAACAGCCCTGGCAGCCCCCAAAGGAATGCCATGGGACACTGTGGAAAGATCACTGGAGTCAGGGCACTCGGGTCAAATCTCACCTTGGACACTTGCTACTTGTGTGTCTTTGGACATTGAAGCTCTCCCTCAGTTTCCACATCTGTAAATGGGGAACTTAGCCTAGATGACCTCTAAGGAAGGTTTTCCCCAACTCTACACAGATGATCCTTTGCTTCCACATGACCTTGTCACAGTAACATGTCCTTCAGCCATTCAGTGACAGAGGGGACTTAATGTCTGCTGTGAGAGTATGCCAACCACTCAGCAGGAGGTGAGTGGGGAAATAGATCAGTGGTCAGAAGAACGGCCTCAAGGCCAGGATTTTCCATGCAATAATCAGATCATTCCATCACACTGAGACCCAGTTTCCTCATTTTCAAAATAGGAGTAATAACATATGTGTGATAGAGTTGGGGGGAGCTCTAGGAATTGGAACTGCTTTTAAAATGCCATCACTTCCTTCCTCTCGGAAGTTCAGCTTCCTTATGTGGGAAATGAGGAGTAGAGGAGATGGTACCTCCTTCCCTGCCCAGCCTGAAACCCTAGGATGCCATGATTGTTCTTATCAGGGATGTCCTAGAGATGGCCAGATGATGAGAGGAGTGAGTGGGAAGGCTAGAGAAAGCTTCTAAAGTGGATCATTGAGAGGCCATACGAGAGATCAAAAGAGATTGTCATTGCTTCAGCTTGCTATACCGGCACTGCTCCCCAGGGCTCACTCCATCTCCTAAGGAAAGGCAGGATGACTAAGACACCAAGAAAGTCAAGCTCAGAAGGCCCTGTTAAAGTAAGCAGTCGAGGACATCAGGCACATCACCACAAGAATTCATTAGGTCAGTTATCCACAAAAATGACTGAGGACTCCAAACTTGGAGTCAAGGAATAGCTGTGAAGCTTTCTGTCTACAGGGCAGAGGTGAGCCCTATTGGGAGGAAGTGTTTCCATATAAATCCACAATTGATAAGACCAGAGAAATTAGCTAGTAAGGCTTGATGAGGAGGAGATGAATAGGCCTTTGCTGAAGGGGGACTGAGGCAGGTATTTGTCTGCCTAACAACAATAGAAAGGTCTGTTTTCTTTAAAAGACATATTTCTGAAATGTGATGGAGAAGCTCTAAGTCTTGACAAAGCTGAAAAGCTCTAACCAGCCACATAGGTGATTCATTTGTGGAAATATAATACTGTCAGAAGGAAGGAACCAGGAAAGCATTTCTAGGGATTAAGAAGACCTGAGCAAGAAACTGAGACCCCAAGGGGCCCAGGTGATGTTTTTCATCACTACTGAAGATTGAAGTCAGGGGCTTCAGGAGAGGGAGGCAGACTCAGAAAGTAAAGAATTGGTGAAGAAGGTGCTGCCTCAGAAAAGGATTTGGAACTCTAGCCCACTGCTTAAAGCCCTCTGTGATAGGTCGTATCTCTCCTCTCCTCCAGAGTACAGCAGGGGTGCAGATCCTGTCACCCCCAGGCTCTAATCTTAGGGAATGAATGCCTCCATCCTGCTCATGTATCTTTACTTCCTCTTGGAACAGTCTGATTATTCACAAATCAGCTCAGCCTCTTATGGCGGTGAAAGCAGCAGTTTAAACAGCAAAGGGAAAATGCAAAATGACATCCAAACACCAGTGAAAGCTAACTTTGCAAACTCTAACTGTCTCTTCATGTTAACCACAAGCTCCACCTTCCAAGCAAAACCCCTTCTACTGAGGGAAATCGATTTCCTCCTCCTTTGATCTGTCTAGCCATGGAGTAAAGAGATAAGCCTAAGTTCCTGTGCTTTTATGACTCCCCCCAGTTCCAATAAAGTGGGAGTGGGACACCAGCAGACAGCTCCCTCCAGGTTGTCACAGAGACTGGAAATGACATTGATGATTTCATAGTTACTTAGGCTAACAGAAGGTCAAGGTGCATGGTCCCTTAGCCCCAAACGTCACATTATATCAGTCTGATTCATAAATTGTTTCTTCCTATAACCACCCCCCCTCCCTGCCACCACCAATACCAAGGAAAGGGGTTCCATGTTCCAATGGACCAATGGCTAATGTCCAAGGTGTTCTTTCAGATGTGGTGAATCTAGTGCTGACAAATGGCAGAGGACATCTGTGGTTGTGCTGAGGTTCTAGAGATCCTTCCTTTCTTCCCCCTTTCTTATCCAAGCCCCATGTCACTCCTAAGTTCCACATCACATCTGCATTCTACTCTGGGTCATGATAGAGGCAAAGCCTACTGGGAAATGTACTGGCAGTGAGCTTCCTTGGGGAAACACTTTTTCCCAATGGGCACATTCCCTCCAGGTAGAAGGGTACACCTAACTGGGGCTAATACAATACTTATTTGCCTGGGGTCTTGCAATCATTAACACAGTCTTAAACTGAAAAGAGAGAAAGATGACAAAAAGTGCCTATGTATATGTATATACACACATATATATGTAGGTGTGTATATATACATATATACACACATA
>CM053592.1:1160465-1194565 GCA_028646515.1 Pseudochirops corinnae | reverse complement strand
CTATCTATCTGTCTATCTATCTATCTATCTATCTATCTATTTATCTATCTATCTATCTATCTCTATCCCTCTCCTGAACTAGATAACATAGAAAATAGCAATTTGAACATAAGAAAACCAGGAGAAATGCTTAGTAATTCACAGGAGACAAAATCCAAGAATAGACCCGTAGATGAAAGATATGGCCTCAGAGATTTATGCTGAAATGTGCAAAATACGGCTAAGGAGCAAGATAAACTACAGATTCTACTACTGGAGGCACATTGGACTTCCTAGTTATCACTCAATCTTGGTGGGATGGAACCTTGGGCTAGAGTGTGATCATGGAAGGTATCTTTCCATCTCTATCTTTATGAGTATATAGAGAAAGAGAGAGAAATATACATATAGATGTGGATATTCATGTTATATCTGTATTGACTTGGATATGTGTGTGTGAATTGAAAGTGTCATGGAGTATTCCGCAGATCTCCTATACAGATGGAAGACAGAGATGAAGGGTTTGGGAAATAGGTCCCTAGGCTTACACAGTGTGACAGAGGGGCTCAGTTATCCAGACTGCTGCTGGCACTCTCTCATACTATTAAAACCAGAGACGTTCACAAGTTATTAGTTTGCCTTGGTGATAGTTTCATTCTTCAAAAGGGAGTGGTGGTGAAGTGAGGAAAACTATTGTTGCTTTGGATCTGATGCTGACTACTAAGAAGGAACTGGTTATGGAAGCAGAAATTATGGCAAACTTGGGGAAAGAGATGCCTTCACGGTAGAGATTTTTATAGAGGAGAAGAAAGCCAGGTATGAAGCTGCTATGAACACTGAGTTTGGAGAAAGTAGAATCAGGAATAGACAAGGCTAGATCTCATGATGTAACATTCTATCAGGAGTAAATCCAAGAAGATCAGAAACTCTCAAGATCATTCTGATGCTTCTAAGCCAACTCCAAGGAGAAGGAAAAAGAACTGTCTAGAACCATAGATACAGATCCAAATGTACAGGCAACTCTGCAGCTAAACAAAAATGTTAAAGCAGAAGACAGAAGCAAGGGCAGATGGTGGAGCACAGACACCAGTAGGTGTCTGTCCTCTAGTGTCAGGAATGCTAAACCGCTCATTGCACTGAGGCTAAGCTTAGATTCAAAATGTGGGCAGTGTGGTCTGCCCCACTCTCCCAGAACAAGGCTGCCACGTCTTCCCCCTCCAGTTTCAGGGGCATGTGGATTTAAAAATATTGCTGATTGCCTCAGCTCAGGCCCTCACTACTTGGGTTCTTCCCCACATTAGCCAGCAGTGAGTAGCACTCCAGCTCCGTTGAAGAATCATTTCCCTTTTGCAAAGGGACAGTGACTCTTAGAACAAAAGTACAAATACCCTGCCCCCCTGCCTGAGGGGCAGGCTCTCTGACCTCACCTTGGTCTCTGGGGAGCATGGGTTCAAAGTTAGCTCTATTCCTGCCTGTCCTTGGTGACATCAAAAGGCAGCATCATTGCTGGTTGAAAATTGATCTCAGCTTCCTCTGACATGGGTCCCAAAGGTCACACCTCTTTTCTCAGCATATTGATGCTGAGATGCCTACAAAACCCAGCAAGGACTCTAAATCCCAAACTCCTGGAAGCTTGCTCTCATGACCTTTGAAAGTGCACAAGGTCAGGGCCTCTAAATTAATCTCCTTCACCTAAAATGGGAAAGAAAAAATTGCCGATGCAGGCAAAGAACTGAGTCCTGCTTCCCACATGACTTCAGAGAGGAGAAAGCCTGGGCCAGGATCTTATGTCATTGTCTCTCACCAGACACTGTCCAGGAAGGAGGCAAAGAAATCTACTGAGTTTGAGCTGCCAAAGAGAATGAGTGAGTCTCACTAAGACCTTTTTGAAGATGCTCCCAGTCCTGGTTCCATAACTACAGCCAATCAAAGAGGTTGCTTCCCAACACATAGTCAGCAGACCAGGTGGCTATGCCTGCTCCAAAATCTCACCAATATGCTTTCATTAAATGTATCACAACTGTCCTAGAAGCAAGGTTCTTAGACTCTTCCATGCTGGGAGATGTGGGTGATCTGCTATCAGTAGGCAGCTGGATGGCATAATGAAGAGAGCACTGGGTTTGGAAGCAGGAAGACTCATCTTCATGAATGCTGATCCAGCCTCAGACACTAGCTGTGTGTCCTTGGACAAGTCTCTTAACCCTGTCTGCCTCAGTTTCCTCATCTGTAAAATGAACTGGATAAGTACATGCAAACCACTCTGGTATCTTTGCCAAGAAAATCCCAAATAGGATGATGGAGAGCGGGGCATGACTGAGATGACTGGTATCAGAAGCACTTGTTTCTGGGCCAATCCCCATCTCCAGAAGGAAAACACTCTTCTTCTGAAATAGGTGAGAAAGGCAGCCAGTGCTACTTAGGTGTTCAATTTTTGTACAAAGTTGAACTTAAGTACTATTCCATTGGTTATTGGCCTTCAATGGTTGTTTTAACAAATAAATAAAGCGTTGTTTGGTGGAAGGCTTGTGAATATCTTGAAAGGACCACACCCAGAGGAAAACTTTCAGTCTAGGTCACAAATGAATGGCTGATTCCCCTTGCCTTTCCTGGTGGTGGCATATTCTAAAATCACAAGCAACGTATAGGAGTAAATGAAAAGCCTGGAAAAACCTGTGAAGTTACAGTTGGCATCATACTATTGCAGGCTCCTTGGCTTGGCTCTGCCACTTTTGGGAACAACATTTTGTAGACCTAGTGTGCTTTAGAAGTGTGGGTGGCCATTGTTATTGTTGGGAGAGAGATCACCTTACCCCTCCCGGCCTCAGTGTCTCCTGAAAAATGGACCATTTCACCTTGATGATAGACATCAAGAATCTAGAGAGTTTCCAGTGTTCCAAGTGATCTCAGATCAATGGCTTTCCTTCTCTGCTCCTGTCTCCATAATATCAACGCCTGCCTCCCAGGAGAGTTGTTGTGAGGATCTAAAGAGATGCTGGGTGAGAGAGTGCCTTGTGGGTAGACGTCTTCAGCTCAATGAGTCATTTTTGCCCTCCTCTCCCCTTTGGCGCCCAATCTCCACTATTACTGTAGTGGGCAGCACCATCTTACCAGTCTCTCAGCTTCACAACCTGCCTGGACTCCTTTCACCCCCTCCTATTTCCAAGGTCTCTTAATTTTTACCTTTGTGGCATCTCTCCTCTGACCCTGCCCTCACCTGGGACAGGCCCTCCTCACCTCACACCTGGACTATTGCAATGGCTGCTGGGGGTCAGCCTGCCTCTACTTCATCAGCCACTACAGTGTGGGTCCAGCTGTGGCCCCTTCATGGACCACTGTCCCTTTGTACCTGTTCCTCTCTGCTCACTGTTCCTGGCAAGCTTTCCCCCTTCAGTTCTTCCTTGTCCCCTGCGTTTGAGTTTGAATGTATTTATACTGGTCCACTTGCTGGGCCAGCCCATGAACTCTTCTTCCCAAGCCAACTTGGAGGGCAGTGGAGTTACCTAGTGGGATTACCCTAAGACTGCTTGCTCAGACAGTTCTTGCTTTAGGGTGGCTTCTTTCCCCAAAATGAAAATGGAGTGGCTTCCTGCTCAGACTGGGAAGTCAGCTACCTCTCCTCCTAAGACTTCCCAGACAAACCAGGAATACAGAGACCTTGAAGGCATCACGACCCAAGGATGGAGGTAGCTTACTGGCCTCCTTTATCAGAGGGGATGGAGATGCTGCTCAGACCCCAGACTAGTCTAGTCTGCTGCCAGTCTTTCAAAGGCTCTGGTGTTCCTTTCCACGAGACCATAGGTCCATCTCCAAAATTATTCCCTTTTCAACCTGCCATTTCATGTCGCTCAACATCCTCCAACCCCTAGAAAGTCAGGGCAAGAACCTGCCCTTCTCAAGGTTGCCTTTTTCTACTCTGAGAACCAACATCAGGCCCTGGTGGGGTGGGGTGGGGGCAAGGTCACATCCACGGCCACAAAATAACACCACAGCAGGCAGCCAGTTGAGATGTTATGGGGCAGCTGCATCTGAATCCAGCCAAATGGGAGCCCAAACCTACCAATGCTATTGGGAGGTCAAGCCTTGGCTTTCTCTTCTGACCAAAGGTTTCTGCAAACCCATGTAGGGATGAGGGGGACGCACATGTAGCCATATTTTTTTCCTCTTTCTGGGAGAAAGTGTGGTTAACCACTGGATAGTTAGGAAGCTTGGGTCAACAAGCCTTGGACAAAAGGAAGAGAACAAAGTAAGTCCTATGGTACTTCCTCCCCTACGGCCAGGTGAGCCAAAGCAGTGGCAGGTGAGTTTGGGGAGTGAGCTAGATCAAGGTCTCCCCCTGCTGTTCAATGCTTGTACCACAAGACTGGGCCAATGATAAAGGGATTGTTTCTCAGACTTAAGATGTTTGAGATAGAAGGAAGCAGGCATCATGGACAGGAATGGGTGAGAGCACAAGCACTTATTAAGCACCTAGTGTTTACTAAGCCCTCTACAATACTGTTTCATTTGATCTTCACAACAAACCTGGGAGGAAGGGGCTATTATTCTTATTCTATAGATGATGAAATTGAGTCTGCCAGAAATTAAGTGACTTGCTCAGGGTCACACTGCTAATCAATGTTTACGTTTCAAGTTGAACTCAGCTCAGCCTGACTCCAGGCCTAGCACAGCCCCTGAAGAGGAAACTGAGTCCCTTCAAGGAGAAGGGATTTGCTCAGTCACAGAGCTACGAGTGACAGGCTTTCTGACTCCAAATGCTAACACTCTCTACTGTTTTAGGAGTCACCAGGGTGACATACTATACAGAAATGATTTGACCTAGAGCACTGTAAGCCATCACACAAACCACAGCCACAAGAATTGAGTGAGTGAGGCTAGGGGATAGCCAGAGCTGGAGCCTCCATCTCCAGCCAGAGCCCCGGTTTCATAAGCCTACTTTTGACTTCACACATCTCCTCCTCCTTCTGAGCCTCAGCGTTCTCATTTGTTACATAAGGGTACTAATAACTGAAGGACCAGACTTGGAGGGTTGGTGAGAGGTTCCCACTGATGCCCCTTAAAAATGCTCTACAAGTGTTAGCAATGGTTATTATTATCATTGTGTTTTGTTGTTGTTGTTCTGTGTGTGTGTGTGTGCGTGCGTGTGTGTGTGAGTGTGTGTGTGCGCGCGTGTGTGTGTGAGTGTGAGTGTGTGTGTCAGTATGTGTGTGAGTGTGTGTGTGAGTGTGTGTGAGTGTGTGTATGTGTGTGTGTATGTGTGTGTGCGCATGTGTATGAGTGTGTGTGAGTGTGTGTGAGTGTGAGTGTGTGTATGTGAGTGTGAGTGTGTGTGTGTGTGTCAGTATGTGTGTGTGTGAGTGTGAGTGTGTATGTGTGTGTGAGTGTGAGTGTGTGTGCGTGTGTCAGTATGTGTGTGTGAGTGTGTGTATGTGTGTGTACGTGTGTGTGTGCACATGTGTATGAGTGTGTGTGAGTGTGAGTGTGTGTGTGTGAGTGTGAGTGTGTGTGTGTGAGTGTGAGTGTGTGTGCGTGTGTGTGAGTGTGAGTGTGTGAGTGTGTGTGTCAGTATGTGTGTGTGTGAGTGTGTGTGTATGTATGTGCGTGTGAGTGTGTGTGT
The DNA here is from genome assembly GCA_028646515.1 of Pseudochirops corinnae. Classification (NCBI taxonomy): domain Eukaryota; kingdom Metazoa; phylum Chordata; class Mammalia; order Diprotodontia; family Pseudocheiridae; genus Pseudochirops; species Pseudochirops corinnae. The sequence goes on along the minus strand of CM053592.1, from coordinate 1,188,972 downwards.
GTGTGTGTGTGTGTGTGTGTGTGTGTGTGCCCGCACGACTGTGTATTTGGTGAAGTGCTGGGCTGGGGAGACACAGAGCTGAGGTCAGACACCATCCCTCTCCTCATGGAACTTGCAGCCCAGTAAGGATGGAAGGCACACACAGACAGCAGACACACACATTATTACATGTGTGTACTGGAGAAGCCTAAACTCAGCCCTCTATGGCATCTGAGGGGGCAGACCATTCTTGAGATGCTGATCAAGGAAGGCTTCTGGAGGAGGTGGCATTTGAATAATTGGTTAGAAGAGAGATCCCAATAAAATGGAGGAATCTAGGATAAGAAGGGCAGTGATTGATTGGAGGAAAAGAAGTATGTTCAATCTCTTAGCTAAGGGATGTAAGCTATCTAGACAACTAAAAACAATGCATAAGGTTACAAGCCATTCTCCAACAGATAAGTGGTCAAAAGATATGAATAAACTCTCCCCAAGGGAAGAAATGCAAACTCTTAGCTACCATACAAGGGAAGCTCCCTGACCCTGCTGCCGAGCCAATAACCCTGAGGTTTGAAGTCATTTCCCAACAAACCAGAAAAGATGATGAAGAGGGGAAGAGGCTGTGATGCAGAGGTGATGGAAGGACAAGCACACCGATGAGCTGGTGGTGAAGCTGAACTCTGGAAAGCCGTTAGGAAACACTCAGCTAAAGTGCTTAGAATGCCCATGCCTCTTGACCAAGAGCTTTCACTTCGAGGTGCATCCACCAAGGAGGCCAATGATGAAAAGAAAGGCTCCACCTGTACCAAAATATGTACAGCAGCACCTCTTGTGGTAGCAAAGAACTGGAGACAAAGTGAATGCCCAAAGGTCAGGGAAGAGTTAAAAGAAAATTGTGATGCATCAGTGTAATGGATGAATACCGAGAAGCACAGAAATACTTCCATGAACTGATGAAAGGTGAAGTGAGCAGAGCAAGAAAACACAATACACATAATGACTACAACAACATTAATGGAAGGAATGACCACAAAATGCAATTATATGCTGCAAAGTTCTAAAGAATGAGCCTGGCCCCAAGCAATAGACAGATATGAGAAGGAAGCTTATCTTATTCTTTTGCATACTGTAGAGGGTGCCAGTCTGATGCATATTGAAATTTAGGCCATAGACATTTCTCATCCACTTGGACTTTCTTCTGTGGATGGTCAGATTCACCTTTGGTGAATGATTACTGATCTCTTCCAGGAGCTGGTATCCTGGAATTTGATGCTATTGGTGCCCTGCCATCTACAAACAGGAGTATTTGGGTGATGTCACTATCCACAGAGAGAGAATCCATCTTTGACCTGAATTCTTTGCTGGATACCCTCCATTCAAGTATTGAATACCTTTGACAAGCTTATGGTTAATTTCAGAGGAATCATTAAACAGGCTTATTTCCATTACATTTTACATCCTAGGAATCTTGAATGACCTTGAATCTTGAATGTCTCCCAGACTTCTGCCCTGGGACCTTGTCTCTTTTCCTTCCACTTGGTGATCTCATCAGCTCCCATGAACTAACCATAAGGGGATCACAGAGTCCTTTGAACATCTGTGTCTTTACCATTTTAAACAATAGAAGAATAAAAGCCCCTGTGTACATATGTAATTGTAGGGATATACATGCATGTACAAATACATTTCTATATGAACATTGTTCCTGCTGTTCACATTGTAAGAAATAACAAATACAGTTGTCCTCAAAATGATGGAGTGAAGGGAAATAGGGAAGCTCAGCTCTCTCACAACCACTCCAGCAAGGTTGAGTAAAACAAACAAGAAAAAAATGAGTGAAAACAAAAGAATTCTTGCCTGAAAAATGCTCAAGAAAGACCAATCTGTAGTTAGTACATTTGGTCAGGCCAGCTCTGTAACACAGAGACACCCAGAACCCGTTGGGCACCAGAGAAACCATCTAGAAAGGAAATCTGGGAGGAAGCCTTCCAGTGCAAGGACCATAGGTCAGGGAGAAAAGTCTGTGTGTACCACAGCTTGTTCAACCATTCCCCAAGTGATGGCCATCTTCTCAACTTCCAATTCTTTGCCACCATAAAAAGAGCTGCTGCTATAAACGATAGCAGATAGATGGGTCCTTTTCCTGATCAAATGATTCCTAAGGCCTCTCCCAATTTTCCATCTTATGGTCTAGAGACAGTCACAAACCAGATGGGTTTCGAGGGATTCAATCTCAATGGATCAACTTCCTTTAATGAGATAGATAAATTCTGTGATCAATCTGGGCTTCAGAATCTGGCTCTCTGTGACACTGGGCTGGCCAGTTATTTCACTGGTCTGTGTCCCAGATACTGAAAAAAAAAATGCAGACTAGATAAGTCCTTGAGGTCCTTCCAGTTCCCAGACTTTTATCTTATGATCTCTAAGGGCCCTTCACCTGAAATCCTGTGCTTGTCGGGGAAGCCCGCTTTGCCAGACTCTCTGTTAAAAACAAATCTATGACCTTGCCAGGAGGTGGCAGCCTTGCTCTTCCACTGAAGATAGAGTTGCACATTGTTAAAAAAAAATAGTTGCACCTGAGGTCCCTCCCCCCCCCCCCCCCCCCACTTCTTTTAATTTTTCTTTGTTCCTCTCTTCTCTAAGTGAAATGTTGCACACTGCAAGGCTGAGTCTAAGCCCTATGTGTGAGAGAGAGAACTTTGCCCTCTGGAGGTTGACAGCCTATATTCCAGGGAAGCTGGCTTTGGTTCATCTTCCAATAGTACTTCCCACTCTCTTTCCTTCCCATCTCTGCCTGGACTTTGGTGCTGTGCCTGTCTCCCTGTGCCTGTCTCACTGTGCCTGTCTCCCTGGCACAGTGGCTTGACTGCTCCCATACTAACCATGGACATTTAGCATTTTCCTCTTCATTTTGCTTGCTTCCCTTGAGGAAGTGAGCCCTTTGAGAAGGTTGATAAGGGGAACCAGGAGAAGGCATCTATGGTGGTCCCTTGCCATCTGAGCCCTCGGTCAGCAGTGGGGGAGGACAGCATGTTGCTCACACCTGGGGCCAATGACCTCAGTCCCATTAATTGGGTGGACTGGTTTGGCCTCTCAAGTCATGGGAGGACAAACAAGTCACTCTGTCCAGTTTCCAGTGAGAGGACCCCAAAGGAATGGAGAGCAAATCCCCAGAGGGGCAGCCAAGGTACAGGAAGAAGACCTGGGGTAGTGATGGTAGAGCCAGATTCTGAAGTAGTAGTAGTAGTAGTGGTGGTGGTGGTGGTGGTGGTGGTGGTAGCATTCATGTAGCATTTTAGAGTTTGCGAAGCACTTTATAAATATTATTTCATTTGATACTCATAACAACCCTGGGAGGCAAGGTCTTTTTTGGCTTGTTTTGTTTTTTCATTTTACAGATGAGGAAACTGAGGCAAACAGAGGTTAAGTGACTTGCCCAGGGTCACACAGCTAGGAAGTGTGTGAGGCTGAATTAAACTCAGAGATTCTTGTATCATCATGCCCAGCTCTGCAATCTGCTGCCACCCATGAGCTGTTGGGCAGATCCATTTCCCTCTCTGAACCTATTTCCTCCTTTCTAAAGTAGTTCTTGGGCTGCCCCCCTCAGTGACCTGTGGTAGCCTCAGAGGAGAAAACCTATGTCAGACCTGAAAGTTTGTCTAGAAGAAAGCCAGATCAGCTGGAGCTGGTCACAACACTGCTTGTGTTGGTGACTGTGAGTATCAAATGATCTGCTTATGATTTCTGATTAGCCATGAGCTCTCCCAGGACCAGCACTTCCTAGGCCATCACTGGCATTCTAGGATCTGTAGGTACCAAACATGGCAGATGTTCCATTTCTCAGCCTCCTAGGAGCCTGGGAGCTTAGATCTGGAAGAGCCTGGGAAGTCATTTTCTCCCCCTTTTGGGCTTTTTCTGCCTTCTCTCTTCTTCTCATGTGCACCCCATGAAATCCTTCCCATCACATGTTCTGGTCTCTAAGAAAGAGATGGTTCTTCTGTTGGCCAAGGCCATCCTTCTGATCCATCTCTTCCCCATCCTCCTCCCATAGATCACTCTCCCATTCTCATTTTTAGCCCATCACTATCAGCTGACTCAGTTTCCACTTAATGCAAGTCACTCAGGTCTCCCCTATTCTCAAAACCCCACACTAGATTGGCTCTCCCAGCCTCTTAGGGCACATCCCACACTTTTCTCTCCTTACACTTTCCAAAGTGTTATGGCCCAGGAGCTACCAGTTAAAGGTGGATCTCCATGAGCCCCAGCTCTTTGTGCTCATCCCCTGCCAAAATTGTTTTGTATCTATCCTCCTGCTGAGCATTTCCATTTCTCCCGTCTCGGACTCGTTCGCCCACAGTTGTTTGCATGTTGTCTCCCCATCAGACTGGAAAGTCCTTGAGGGCAGGGACTGTCTTTTGCCTTTCTCTGTATCTCGAGGGCCTGGTACACATTTATTGTTATTGCTGGTGTTTGTCCTCGGTTCTAGAAGAGGACCCTTGGCGTCAGGAGGGTGAGGTCTTTGATTTGCAAGTGAATTGTATTTAAGTGAGGCAAGGCTGTGCAAAGTCACCAGCCTCATTGTCCCCTCCGGGGTCATCTGAGTCCAGTGGCAAGATATAAGTCAGGACAGCTGGAGAGGACCACAGATGCCTTTTTTCATGGCACATAGTAGGTGCTTAATAAATGTTTGCTCACTGATTGCCTTCTCTGTGAACATGCTCAGCATCCTCTAGTCCTAGAATGTCATAAGATCTCAGAAAGCAGAGGTGATTTCATTTGTATCCTTGTATCCCAGGACCTATTATAGTGCCCAGTACACAGCAGAGGCTTAATAATTGTATGTCAAATTGAATTGAATTAAAATTTCTAAGGGGAGGAGTGTCTATATTCATCTCTCTCTCTCTCCTCTCTCTGTCCCTCTCTGTCTCTCTCTCCATCTCTCTGTCTCTGTCTCTGTCTCTCTCCATCTCTCTCTGTCTCTGTCTCTCTCTTCCTGTCTCTCTCTCTCTCCATCTCTCCCTCTCTCTGTCTCTCTTTATCTCTCTTTCTCCATCTCTTTCTCTCTCTCTCTCCCTCTCTCTCTGTCTCTCTCTCTCTGTCTCTCTCTGTCTCTGTCTCTGTCTCTCTCTCTCTCCCTCCTTCCCTCCCTCTCTTTTCTCCACTGATTGAAATCTGGTTTCCTGCCCCATTTCTTAGCTGACACAGTTCTTTCCAAAGTCAGGCCATCTCTTGATCACTGACACTAATGACCTCTTCTCAGGCCTCATCCCCCTTGCCCTCTCAGCAGGTTAAGGTTTATATTGATGAGCCCCTCTACCTTTCCTTTGGCATCAATGACACCTCTCTCCTGATTCTCCTCCTCCCTGTCCCACTCCTTCCCTACCTCCTTTGTTAGATTCTCATTCTTTCCCATCCCCTGTGCATGGATGTCTCCCAAGTATCTGTCCTGGGGCTGTCTTTTCTTCTCTCCTCAGTGACTCCCTCAGCTCCTCTGGGTTTATTTGTTGCAGTCACACCATCAGCTGCCTCCTGGGCATCTCCCTCCACCTGGGTGTCCCAGAGACATCTCCAACTCAACATTTCTCACCCCTATTCCTGCTACCCCTCCAAACTTCCTATTTCTGTCATTGGCCTTCACACCAGCCAACCTCAGCTCCTCTCTCCTTCACTATGCTCCTCCCTGCACATCCAACGGTCCCACCAAGTTGGCCGGGTTGTACGTCTGCCATATCTTTCACCCATTTCCTTCTGTCTGGTCATATCACAATCAGCCCAGCTCAGGTGTCTGTTAACCTCCCATTTGTAGCATTGTGATTTGGCCACGGTCTCCTCGTCTCCAGGCAGTCAATGAGCATGTAGCAAGTCAGACATAGTGTTAATCACGGGGGATACAAGCAGGCAAAGGCAAAACCATAGTCTGTGCCTTAGGGAGCTCCCATGTACATACTGTCTGGGGGAGAGTGAAAACTTCTCAGGCACTTTTGGATTGTTAACTGCCCTACCCCCTCCATTACTGCTGTCAATCACAGCAGTAAGCCCTTTCAGGAACCTTTCTGGTTTCTCGCCTCTGTGGGCCCCTCCTCCCCGCCAGTGGGAGTCAGGGACAGCCCGAGCTCACTCCTCCTCCCTTGCTTTGGGACCCTTCCCCCTTTCCGTTGTTGTCACTCAGCATCCTTGCTCTTTGTAAGCCTGTTTCCCAGACACTGAGAGACAGTGGCCAGCTTCCCTGTGACTTGCCATTGGGGAAGATTTTGGCACCAAGACTTGAATCTGCCTCTCAGCCAATGGGAGAGGGGACAGTCGGGGAAGGAGGCTTGACTGCATTAGGCTTTAAAACCCCACTACCTCCATATTGCCTGGCCCCTTTCTCATCAGTCATGGGGAAGGCTGCCCTCTTCCCCCTGGGAAGAGAATAAATTCCTGTTCTTATCCTAAGAGATCTCCACATTTTTAATTGGATTTTGCATGAAATTCTTCATCCCAAACAGTATGAAAGTATGTGCAGTGGCAATGGGAAGGCATCTCAGAAGGAAGGTGTGGGGGCAGGAGGTAGAGAAAGGTCTCCTTCAGGAGGCTGTGAGCTGAGTCTGGCAGGAAGTCAGAGAGGCCCAAGGGGTGGAGCTGAGGATGGAGAGCATTCCAGGCAGAGGATTGACTCCTGGGGAGATGGAGAGTCCCTATCCAAGTCATCCTCCCCATGGCCGCTAACATCAGCCTCCACAGTCACAGGCCCAATCAAGTCACTGCCCCTCTCAGAGCCTGCTGGTGGCCCTGGTGCTGATGGAACACGATGCAGATCCTTCATTCTGTCATTCCGTGATTGCCACAATCTGACTCCCAACAGCCTTCCCAGGTTCACTTCCTGTTGCTTCCCTTGATGAGTCCTTAGGACTGAATGGCTAGCTGCTCTCTGAACTCATCCATCTCTGGCCTCCACACCTTTGCCTGGAATGCCCTCCTCTCTCACTTTCACATTGCCAAATCTCTGTCATTCTTCAAAGCTTCTCTCTGTTCTGATCGTTCCCATCGTACAAAGGACTCTTCCTCCTCAATATTCCCTTTAATAAGTTCATTGTGTACAGACCATATCACCCCAATTGAATATAAGCTCCTTGAGGGCAGGAACTATTTTTCAGTTTAGATCCCCTGCATTTGGTACCTTCTAGGCCTAGTGTTCATAGCATTGTCTATGCCTTTTTGTTTATAGTAGGCCCTTAAATGCCTGTTAAATTGAATATATGGAATGGAACAGTATTGAACTGAATCTCCTTGTTAGATGAAGAAGTGCTATCTGCATGAGGAAGAGGCTCAGATCAGGAAAAGCCTTCTATCTGAAAGATACACACTTTTGCTCATCCTAAGAGGAAACCTAGTCCTTCAATCAGGCAATCATTGTGTCTCACACTGTGTGATTTTGTACCTCTTTGGACTGAATGTTCGACTTGCCAATGGTTTCCTTAAGCTCCAAATCAGAGTTGGCAGCTTTAATCTGATCAGGCAGAGTGAGCCTGTAAATTACTTAATGAACATTGGAAGGCCCTGTGGACAAAGTGTTCTGCATTGGCAGCAGCAGGGCCCATCTCTGCCCAGAGTTTCCTGGGAGAGGGAATCTTGGGTCCAGACACGTGCATGATGGAATGAATGAGATTGAAACAGGCAGAATGATTTTCCCAGGTGGGGTTAGGAGAAACTGTCTTGGTGTGTGGGTCATGAAGGAGCTCAGGAGAGGGGACCAAAGAGTGTGCGCAGGGATACAATGTTCTGGGGAGAGAAGGCCCCCTGTCATTTGGGGTCAGTCAGAGTAAGATGCTGTGTAATTGAGTGATGGGAGCCGTGAAGAGCAGAGACTTCAGAAAGCAGTGATTATTAAACCTCCTAAGCAGCCAGTCTATATGTTCTGATTATTTTAACCATAATTTTCATTCCTGAATGTTTTTACTCTTTAGTCAAGAACAAACTACTTGAGCCTTGATGGTCCATGATGGACCTAGGGCAAAGGCAGAAGTGGGAAGGTAGACAGTGGGGATAGGGACTCCCTGAAAAAAGGGACAAAGGGACTAGGGACCCCAGATGACCTTCATCTTGGTATCTTTAGCAATGATTGGGACATTGATGAGGTTCCAGTGGGCTCCAAGGAAGCCCTGGGTCCAGGGTGGTCTGTCCCCTGTGGAACCTCCATCCCCAGGCCTCTGAGGGTCCTAGTGTTAGACCAGTCTACTGTTTATATAGTTCAGTCAAAAGGATGCCTTTCTGACATATTTACCATTGAAGGTGAGAACTTGGAGAACTCTTGTTCCTCATGCCTTTGAGTGGAGGGTTTCACGTTGGGTGTTCATTTCACTTCCATTTTACTTGTTAGGAGAACAATGGGCATCCAACGAAGGGCATGTGCATAGGACAGGCCTGTGCCAGGCCACTTGTGGGAGTGACATATGTAGTCTGGCTAGGTCACTGTCCATGGAATGCTAAACCTGCCCCCTGGCTCCTTCTGGAGACATAGCACCTCACCCCAAGCTGGCTCCTCACTCCCTTCTCTTTCCACGAAATAGCATGGCTCTTTTTAGTCTGTGTGCAGTTACTTGTCTTCACTTGTCTTCTACAAATAGAAGTCTGTCAGTGATTTCCCAGGGTGTCCATAGTCCATCTTTCCTTACATCCCTCCTTCCTTTCTTCCAAGTCACAAATGGTCCAATTTTTAGATGGTTTTTATAGTCTTCCATCTCTCTATGGATCACCTCCCCTTAGGCCTTCAGACCAGGGGGTCCTTACATATCCCTTTGAACCCAGAGATAAAGGGGACACAGAAGCAACTTTGAGAGTGCTCAGTCCAGAGATGCTAAGGGGGTTAAAATCTGGTGAGAAAAAGACTAAAGGGACCTTTAGTTCTCACTGAGTAAACCTAACACTGATTGACAACTTTATTGCCCATATTTAGTTCTAGATTGCAGTTCCAGGGTGGAGAGGAGTGCTTGTGGTCAGTTACCAGGGACCAGGGACCCTAGTCACAGCTCCAGAATTAAGAGGAGTGCTAGCACTTGCAGCTGCATGGTAGCAGGGGTCCTTCCTAGGTAAAGACCAGACCATAGACCAGGAGGGTAGTGACCACACCTCTCCTCACATCATAGCACCTTGGAAACACCAAAAAAAATTGCAGGAGCCCCCCTTCCCAAGTCCCCACCCAGAACTATCTTTGAAAACACAAAAAAAGCAGCACAAAAAAGCCTGAAGCTTGGGATGATGCGTCCCCACCCCAAGATGAGAAGAGTCCAACTTTAACATAAAGTTCAAGAAATAGACTGGAAAGATAAGTAAGCAACAAAAAAGAACTTGACCATAAAAGGTTAGTATGGTGGCAGGGAAGATCAAGACACAGTTCCAGAAAAAAACAACAATGAGAAAATAGCTGTAAGACCCAAGCCCAATAAGAATTTCTGGAAGAGTTAAAGAAAGTGATAAGTAGTAGAGAAAACTTAGGAAAAGAAATGAGATTAATGCAAGAAAATTATGAAAAGAGAATGAAGGATTTCATAAAACAGGTACAAAAATTTGTGGAAGAAAAGAACTACTTAAAAAAAAAAAAACCAGAATTGACCAAATGAAAAAGAAGGTTAAAACAATTCATTTAAGAAAAATAACTTAAAAATTAGAATTGGGTAATGAAAAAGTAATGACTCCATGAAATATCCAGAAACAATAAAACAAAATCAAAAGCATGAAAAATTAGAAGAAAATGTAAAATATCTCATCAGAAATGACAAAAGAACCAAAAAAACTCAGCTGATCTGGAAAAAAGATACAGGAGAGATCATTTAAGAATTATTGAACTACCTTGAAGCCATGATCAAAAAAAGATCTGAGACTTTATATTTCAAGAAATTATAAAGGAAAACTTCCCTGATATCTGAGATCTAAAGGGTAAAAAAGAACTTGAAGGAATCCACCAATCACCTCCTGAAAAAGATCCAAAATGAGAACTCCAAGGAATTTTATAGCCAAATTTTGGAACTTCTACTGCTAAGGACCTATTTGTACCCAAAAATATTGGTAGCAGCTCTTTTTGTGGTGGCAAAGAATTAGAAGGTAAGAGGATGCTCATCACTTGTAGAATGGCTGAACAAGTTGTGGCATTTGATGGTGTTGCAATAGTACTGTGTTATATGACATGATGATGGGGTGGTTTCAGAAAAACATGGCAAGACATATGTCAACTGATGCAAAGTGAAGTGAGAAGAGCCAGGAGATTATTGTGCATAGTTGTAATCGCAATGTTGTAATAATGGTTAACTATGAAAGTCTTGGCAATTCTGCTCAGTGGAATGATCCCAGACAATTCTAAAGGACTCATGATGAAAAAAAAAATGCTCTCCACCTCCAGAGAGAGAACTGAGGAACTCTGAGCACAGAGGGAAGTATAATGTTCTCGCTTTATTGTGTGTGTGTGATATGGCTAATATGGAAATATATTTTGCGAGATTTCATATGTGTAATTGATATTATTATGATTGCCTTCTCAGTGGATGGGGGAGGCATGGGAGGGAGGAAGAGAATTTGGAACCCAAAATTTAGAAAGAACATTCAAAATAAATTTTAAAAAAAGAGTGCAAGATCCCTGAGGAAAGAGATTGTTCTTCTTCTTTTTTTTTTAAAGTTTGTGTGCCCAGCTTAGCACACTGACTGACACATGATAGATACTTAATACAGGTTTATTTACTGACTGGCTTCTTTCCTTTTTTGTGTCTGATATATAGTAAATGCTTAATAAGTGTTTGTTGTCTTAACTAGAGTCTATATCCTCCTGTGGATACTTTTTTTCCACTGAAACGATATGCCAAATGCTTTGGGAATATGTCATACTAGCCAATATTAGTGAGCCTCATGTATCTCACCAAAGACAGCAAAGAGTGATATCATGGGTGGAAGCAGTCTACAATTTATTGCCAATAGAGAATTATGCAGGAGATATCATGTAGTAGAGAGTCGCATGAATGGAGGAGGAGTATGCCTGGTGTACAGTGAGAATGAAAGATAACTAAAGATCAGTTAGGGCAAGCATCACACTGGTTATTGTTATCGTCATGTCTGACTCTCCATAACCCCATTTGGGCTTTTCTTGGCAGAGATACTAGAGTGGTTTGTCATTTCCAGTTCATTTTGCAGATGAGGAAATTGAGGCCAACAGAGTTAAGTGACTTACCACTAGTAATTGTCTGAGGCCAGATTTGAACTCTGGAAGATAAGGTGCCTGACTCTATTCCTGATCCACTAGGGTGCCACCTAGCTGCCCACTGCTATCTATGCAGTATCTAGAGCTTTAGAGAAAGATCTGAGCATATTGGAAGGACCTAGGGAGGATTTTTAGGAGATGCTAGACAATAGTCTCACTGGAAGGGCAGTTATGGATGGGTTGCAATCTGCACTATTGGAGGGAGTGCATCATCATCATCATGATCATCAAAAAAATTGGTGTTTTCTAATTTTGCCTGACTCTTTTGAATTCCATTTCTAGAGTAAATGTAAACACAAAATGTCTTCTGTAAGCATTTTATCTATATCAACAGAACTCCTGCCAACTGCAGAGTCTTTCTTAGCATTTTTTGTAGCATTGCTTTGTCAGCCATAGTCTGGAAAAAATAAGAATCAAAGGTCTATTGGAATTGACCTTGTCTCTGTTCTTAACCACCTTCCTGACTGCCCCGCCCTCTCCAAGCCCTGGATGCTTGCCCTGTTCAACCTCAGTCATCTTGAGTCTGTCCTCACGTTTTGACTAGATTGATTTGTCCTACATACTTAAGCTTTCACTGATGAATAGTTTTCTCTCTTATTTGGTGCCTGTCTTTTGAAAGATAGCTGTGAGCAATGAAGACTCATTAGCTCAGCTTATACATGGGGGAAACTGAAGAAAGGCAAACTTTTCTTACTGATCTAAAGTCATCGTTTGAACTGTTAGGCCCCCGGAGGAGAAGCTGCTTTCTCAGCACATGTCCCTGTCCTGGCAGAGCCGGGCGCCAGCACAGCCAGTGACTTGCAAAAGCACCATTAAAAAATGCAGCTGTGAGGCATAACATTTCAATATTGCCCCAAAGTGATGCCTAGCAGCTGGTGCTGAATAACATTTGAAGTGTGTAATAGTCAAAGTGAGAGGCGGGCTCCAGGGAGTGAACAGCTCCGAGGTAGGAACTCAAACATGGGCTTTGTTTATTACTTTGCTGATGGAAAATAATGTTTAGGATAGAGGAATGAGGTAAAGAGGGAAAAGACTGACATATATCTGTGAAGTGAATGGATGGGAGGACAAAAGAAGGTCATTGGGGTCTTTGTATAAATATGAAGAAAGCATTTCCTCCATGATGTTCAAATGCATTGTCTTCCAGGTAACAGGGAAGGAGGGAAGGAGATTCTGCTCATTTTTAAAGAGGCCACCTTCTACTGGGTGATTGATTGGTATGGCTGTGGTGAAGAAAAACCAATGTCCCAAATAGTTCTAAGATACCTACTCATCCTTTAAAGCCAACCTCTCCTTTAGGGAAGAAAGCCTTCTGTAGCCACCACAGTTGGAGGACTCCACCCTTGAATTTCACAGAATTCTCATGGACTTCTCTCTCATGGAATACTAGTCATTGCTGTTATCTGGGAGGAAAGCATGCTTTCTTTAATAAGAGAGTAGGGAGGCTCTGGTGTGGCTCAGATACTCATTGACTGCACAGCACCAAGCCTTTCTCAGCCTCAGCTGCAAAATTCAAATTTGGTATAATAGGTAAAGTTGTTTGCAAGCATTTGGGAGTTCTATGAGGCTGGCTAGCATCATCATAAGCATTTCCCAAACCCTCATCCACTTTCTCTGTCTGACCAGGAAGTCCACAGTATATATTCCAATGAAGAAGACTGCTTTGGTTTCTTCTCCATTAATCTTCCCTTGAGTGGTCTCTAGCATTCTTCCCCATTTGGTTCCTGAAGTTTCTTACCTGAGAGTATGGAATCCCAAGCCCCCTTTTCCCTATCTTCTTTTTAGTTCTACCCATCCAGAGCAGCATTGCAGGCGTGAGTTTCATCTTGGGTCTTTTCCCATTCTCAGAGCACCTAGACAGCACCCACGCCATCCATCCCTTTTCCCTGATCTCATGTCATGACTAGCCCCTCTCCTTTCTGGCTCATATAGATCTTTCATGACATGTATGTGCCAAATAGCCAGTGTTTGTAGATGTACTATTAGCTGACATGTAGGTAATGCAGCTGCTCAACACAGAACTCAGAGATAAAGAAGGAAAGATTCTACAACATTCTTGTGTCTCAATGGTCTCCCCCTTCCTGAAAGAGCTGGAGCCCTGTGGAGAGACTGTTTCCTGCATGAGGTTTGGTGATTTGAAGTAAGGCCCTCCCTGGCAGAAGCCAGGTACTTTATTAGTTGTGTGCTGCCACTTAAGCCTGTGTGGAGCTGGCCTGTAATTATCCCTCTATCCCTGCTTACAAACATGGGAGACAAAGAAAGTGGCTAACTTTCTGCTTTGCCATGTATATGTGTATGTTTGCATATATCTCTCTATAGATCTGTCCATCCATCCATCCATCCATGCATCATCCCTCTCTCTCTCTGTCTGTCTCTCTGTCTCTCTCTGTCTCTCTCTCTGTCTCTTTCTCCAAACATAATTACTATATTTTGGCATTGCTAGCATTTCTCATCTTCTCCTAACAAAGTGATCAGCTCACAGTGTCTGGAGCTGGGCTTCTGAAAACTCCTTCTCTCCTCAAAGAAACTTTCTATTCACCTGATTATACCACAGCTCCAGAAGTGATAACAGTATAGCAGTGATCTGAAAGCCCCACATTTTAAAAATCCCACATTCCCTCCCTCCTTCCCTTCCTTCTCTTCTCCCAGTTCAGGAAGCTATCTGCTTTTGATGGGAAGTGTGTACCAGTTTCTAGAATGATTCCACCTCCTTCCCTGAACTCAGGTTTTTTAGAATAAAGGTATTAGGAGAGGAGAAACTATTCCTTAGAAAACCTTTCCCAATGCAATGGCTCAGTCTTGGTCTTCATATCTTTAAAACAGACAAAAATATTACTTGTCTTATGTACTTTGCAGGGTTAATCGGTTGGTAGAGCTGAAAGTGAACTTAGAGACCACATTTATTCCCACCACAGATGAGAGAAGTGAGTCTGAAAGAAGTAACAGACTTTGCAGTCAGATACTTTGACTCCAAATCTAAGATGTTGACATGATCAAAGGAGATAACAAGTATAAAGTGCTCAGTGAAATACTATATTCAGCAGATCCTCAAGGCTCACTCTTCCAACTTGCACCAGCTTGTCATGATTGGTTCCCAGAAAACAATGACTCGCTTTTCCCTCAGAGTTCTTGGGGAACCCAGTTCTAGGTAAGCCTAAAGGGCTGGCATTTCTATAACTATTGATCATGAGCCCCCATCCAGCATGCTCCTCATTATTCATCAAGAAGTTGACTTCAATTAGATTTTATGAAAGAGTATTTGCCAAGAAGATATTGTCAGAACAGAAGCTACAAAACAACATTTTCCCCAAATGGAGAGTGCCTGCTTTCTTGTATGCACAAAGGTCTATGGGGAGAATGAGCTCAAACTTAATGTATAAAGATAGGCAAGGGAATTGTGGGAAGATCATGGCCTATTAGTACCTAGAGGAGCTCAGATCCCTCAAAAACACCCCAGGGAAACTTAGAATGTGCCGGTTAAACATATGAGAAGTACATAAGATATAGAAGCATAGAAGAAAGAGGGGAAGCAACAAATATCTCCTGAACTTCATTTTCATATGAACCAAATAAAGGAGGATTGAATACAATCACACACACACACACACACACACACACACACACACACACATCATGATATAGAACTGCATTCAACTTAAAAAGGGAAAAGGAGGAGATGGGGACGAATAAATGAAGCCCCTTCTTGACTAGCTGCCTCCCTTTTAATGCTCCCCCTCTTGATGGACACACTCTACTCTTCTGCTCTCAAGTCAATGAACCAGCATCAAGCTTCTTTTCCTCATAGCCACTTTGAACAGAGTGCTGAGAAAACTGGAACACTCCTTCAGTGACGAGTAGCTCCTTTAGCCTGGAAAGCTGCCATGGCCATCATATCTGCAGGTAACAGAAGACTCTGCTTTGTCCAATCAGCTCCAAGCCTCTTCATATGCCTCTCAGTAAGACAGGTCCAAGCCTGCATTTCCTTTCTGTTCCTCCATACCAAACCAGAGGGCCCAGGAGAGGGGGATGTCTACATCCCTTGTAGCAAGAGTTCTTAATCTTGGCTCCGTATCTAAGTATCTAAAGGGCTGTAGATAAAACTGGGGAGGGGGCATTTATACTTGGGTGGTGAAGGATTACCTCTTCATTTCTACTCATCTCTAAATGAAATTTAACATTTCCTTCAATTAGTTAAAAATATGATTCTGAGAAAGGTGTAATCCTTGCCTATATTTATATATTTATGGATGAATGTCTTGTGAGCCTCTAGAATAATGTAAGCTCCTTGAGGACAGGGCCGGTTCGTATCTTTGTGTCCTCAGCACTTAGCACAGTACCTAGCATACACTAGGCACTTAATAAATGCCTATTAGTTGATTGATTGCTCCTTTTCTCCTAGTCATAAGAGTGTCACCAGCTCCTCCTATATTATGGGTTTCCTTCAGTCTCAGAAACAACATGGGTGATTTCTCCAAGCAAGACTGCATACAATGAGAATGTTCTCCTTTTTTCAGTTCCAGAAGGGAGATCCCACCTTAGCCTCACTTGGCTGTTTTCAGATGTGCTTGGCATGAGGCCAGGTCTTCCCCAGCTTCTGTGCAGGTGGGCATTCTGCCCAGAGATTTACAACCCTCTGCCTTGGGCTTGTTATCTAAGCAATATAATGATTCCACATACCACTTTTATGGTCCTCCTCTTGGAGCTGAAAAGCAAAGGGGAAAAAAAGAATGCAAGCCAGTTTGGTCCCATTCCTTCCTCTTTGGATATGTCCACTCTGAGTTATGAACAATCATGTATTTTAATGTCTGCACTTAAAGCCGATTTCCAGCTGGGCAACCACTCTGGAGTGCATGTTCACTTTGGTGTATGCTCTAGCCCTCTGGCTGCCCTCAAAAGTCAATCAGTGAAATTGGGATCTGGAGTGGCCCTGCCTTCAGCACTGAAAAGGACAAAAGACATTTGGCATCCAGAAGAGACCTAGATGAATCTGGAATGACTGAAGAGGGTGGAAGACATACAACACACACACACACACACACACACGCATGCACGCACACATGCACACACATGAGAAATGGGGTATAGGAACAGCAGTGGAATAGAAATGTTTGCAGTCACAAAAGTCAGTGGGCTGTCTGTGGACCTTGTCTTTTAGAGAAATAAAAGTCTGGGAGGCTTTATCCATAACCAGTGCTCTTCTGGGCAAAGGAAGGCATGCTTTGGGGGCTCCTAAAGATGAAGGGGATCATGTTCTGATGATTTTCCATATTGCCAGCTGGTCCTATTCCTGGGATAATGAGGAGGAGGGGAAGAAGGAGGCAAAGGTTTCCAGCACAGCAGGCTTCTTTTCCTCTTTACTAGAAGAGTTATGAGCTTGGTTGGAAGCACTTACAGGGTGGTAGAAAGACCCTGGAATTTAGACCCAGAGGGCCTATGTTCTAATCTTTGCAGTCCTATTTACTAGCTATGTGACCTTGGGCATTCTCTTTCCCTTGGGCCTCTGTTTCTAAGGACTCCTCTAACTCTGTGCTATGATTAAGAGGACCTGGTGAGGAGGCAGCCCTTCTTACTGGGTTAGTGTTAGGGGATCCAAGGAAGAATGCAATTCTACAATTATTCTACAATTATTACCACAGCTAGGAGGAGGAAGAGAAAGAGTGGTGTTTAAATTTGTTTTGTGTTTAAATTTTATTCCCACCTTCCTTCTAGTCTGCCTACTGCCAAGTGGGAGAGTGCCTGGGCTCTAACTTTGAGTAGCTTCAGAACTCTCACACAGTCACTGTCTTGTTTCCATATGAAGTTTCTGTACAGGTTTCCAAGCAGTCTATCTAGAGTATGGATACATCAGAGGTTGCTAAGGAAGAAATACTTCCTCTTCAATCAGCCTGAGCTGAGGAAAATCTCTCCCTTTTGGGTTAACTCACCTCTCTCAATCCAAACCTCATACTTAAAGGCTTGAACTCAAATCATCATAAATGGCCACACACTTGATTAAAAACTTCAAGTTGCCTGGCACTTATAGGTGCTTAATAAATGCTTGTTGGCTGACTAGCTAAACTGTTCATTGAATAACACTTACCCTGTGTGCTAATTAGCTGTTTCTCTGGCAACAGATGCCGAGGTACTTAAGCAGAGTTTTACCTGATTCAGAAACTCACCACCTCTTACCAGGACTACTGAAATAACCTGCTGTTTGGTGCCCCTTTCTCAAGTCTCTCCCCAGTCTGATCTAACCTCTAAATAGATGCCACACTACTCTTTCTAAAGCACAGCTCAAACCATGTCACTCCCTTGCTCAAAAAGATCCACTGGCTCTCTCTTACCTCAAGGATCAAAGCCATACTCCTTTGTTGGACACTCAAGGCCTTTCCCAACCTGGCCCCAGCCTACCTTTCTAGGCTCATTAAACCTCACTCCACTTCTTGTCATCAGTGTTAGAGACAACTGCTCTTGTTGGTTCTTTAAATCCAACATGTCATCTCCTACCCCTATGCCTTCCCACCCCATGCCTGGATGCATTCCCTCCTCCCCTCTGATTCTCTGAATCCTTAGCTCCTTTAATCTCTCACTTCCAGCACCATCATAACCATGAATTCTTTACAGATAACTTCCACTTTCTATTTCCTTCTCACCAAAATCAAAATTGAATTTATTTTGCCTATGCGATGGGAAGCTCTGCCACATAAATAGACCCTATCAGTTTGCTTGACTCAGGTGAACTCTTTCCAAGTTGCTGAGGAAATGGTTTCTGGGAGAAATGTGATTGAGTGTTAAGGGAAATACCTTGGAGAGACTATGGAGCCTGTGCAGGCTCCGTAACTGGTTCCCATTGGCTAACTTCTTTTGCCTCAGTGGCTCTTCAGTGAATGTTTTGATCACAGTGTCTGATGAGAAACCAGGCTGTAAGGAGAGGAGCCTTAGGGCTTAGTGCTCTCTGAGGCTGGTGGCCCCTGAGAAACTCAACTTGGTCAAGTCCTGCCCCTCCCCATCTTCTGTTCTAGGTGAAACATCACAAGACCTTTTGATCTGGAGGGTACCTTGGCATCCCAGAATTCCAAAGACCATGACTGCACCCAGCCAGCATCTGTACCCTAAGGATCAAAGAGTGTCTTTGAGAGTGAATTTTTGGCCTTAATGCCACTAAAAAAATGAAACAAGGTCTCATCCAGCTGTGATACTGCGTTTGGATGTGAACTTGGCAGGACCACATGGGAAGTTTTGAGCCTACCTCTGTAAAGATCAAGGGGATATATGGGAAGAGCATGCCATGGAGGTATTGAGGACAAAGCATTTGTTCTTGCTATATCTTTGAAGTAAAAATCCCTTTGCAAAGGCCTATTGATTCTAAGTGGTTCAATGGATATAGGATCCTAGTTAAATGTGACTAACAGATAGGAGAAGAGGCCAATGGGGTGGCCTGAGCTGAGGGTCGTAGAGAAGGGACATCTCCCAAACCCTTCAGGGCATCCTGTATCCCAGACAGGAGATGTGGTCTGCCTGGCCCTGAGACAGTGAGTGGGGCCAGAGCATCCCCCTCTCCATAGATCTGCTGTGAATCTGTACATGTCCACAAGTCATTTCTCCTAATAGAATATAAGCTCCTGAAGGGCAGAGGCTGGTTGACTTTTGCCTTTGGATGCCAAGCACATAGTGCATTGCCTGGCAAACAGCAAGTGCCCAAAATGCAAGCTGATTGATGGCTAATTGGCCTCACCTCAGAGGTAGAAAAACATTCTTCTGACTTTCTATAAAATGGATGTTCAATAAAGGTGCTGACTTACGGAGCAAGCAGAATGAAAATGGAAACAATAACATCCTATTTAATCTCTGAAGCGCCTCCCTAATTAGTACAAAACCATCCTTGGTCATGGAGACTGAGGGTGTTTTGTTTGTTGTAGAATCAGAGAGAACTGAAGGCTCCCAGTTGGAAGCATTTCAGAGATGCCCTGGAGAGCTGGGAAGTCATTCGTTTACCAGCTAACTGTCCCAATACAGCCAGGAACTCAGATCAAAATGGAAATATCCGCATGGCAGAGATAGCTCCGGGCTCAGAACAGAGAAAGCTCTTTCCTCCCATTTTGGGTCAACCAGGAACAGAAGTGGGATTTGATTGTGCCCAAATCCGATACTTAGTGCATCGATTCAGACATTTCCTCCTCTGTAGACATGCCAGCCTGGGTAGGCAAGGGATGCGGAGGAAATCCTCAGGACCAGCATCACCTGCCTGTTCCAGGAAGCCCGTGAACTCTGCTGCTGGTAATCACTTTTAAACAAACCTTTTGTCTGTGTGCATGTATATCTTGGAGTTTCATCTCCCCAGTGCTCTGCTTAAGGATGCTATAGGACACACCCCTTCTTTTCTGACAGTCTTCTTCATCCTGAAAATGCCTAGAAAAGGAGAGTCACTTTGTGTCTCTGAAAACTGATTTCTGCACATATAGCTAAAAATCAGGATTAATGATTTCTGGTCAGCCTTGGAGATGTACTAGGTGTGAAAGAAGGCATCTCCAGTGTATTCTTACTGACATGGAGAATTTTAGGAACAAGAGAGTATGTGTGGAAGGTTCCTAAAAGTCTCCCAACATGCAAAGATAAAAGGGGGGACTCTGAGAGAAGAAAAGCAACTCCTAAGCTTCCCCATTGTTCTGTTCAGGGCAAAGGTAAGTGCTGAAGAGTTTGAAAGGGAGGTGCTTTCTAAGAGGTGGAGACTGGATATGTCCCCAGTGAAAAAAGTGCATCCAGGGCTGGAGACCTCCCGGGGTCAAATGTTTGGAATGACAACCAGATCTTTTATAACTGTATCTTTTCCTTTCCCAGATAGAGCCCAGACATAAAATGAAGGCAACCCCAGAGGAGATTGGGGATCAAGAAGGCACTAACATGAAGAGTACAGTGGGGGCTGCAGCTGCTGAGCCTGGGAAGCAGGGTAGATGGTCAGTGGGGATGGACAGCTTCCCTGGGGTAGCCATGCTCAACATATGGGACTGCTGCAGCCTGATCAAAGGAATGGTATGACCAATAGTGGACTACTCTACCTCACTCCCACATCTGCAAAACAAGTGGCTGAAGTATATCATCTTCCTCCTCCCTTCTCTCCTTCCTCCCTCCCTTTACAAAGAGATTAAAATAAAAAAAAAAGATGTGATTCTTAGGAACAAAGATGGCTGGTGTAGAAAATGCCAACAATGGGCTGTTAGGCTTAGAATAAAAAAGGACGTTAGAAGCTTTTGAGTTCCACCCCCTCACTTCACAGACGAGCAAGCTGAGGCCCAGAGAGGTTGGATGACCTGAAAGGGAAGATCCAGTAAATGTCTGAGATGGGATAGAGTTGGGACTCATCTTCTTGAATCCAAGCCCAATGTCTTATGCACTACGTGATGCTGCCAACCGTGTGCTGGCCTCCCTTGTATAGACCTGTGCTCCTCCCCCACAAATACCGACCATGTACCTTCCTGCATTCTCCTCCTGTGATTTTCCTATTGACATCTGACCATAAATCCTACCAAGATAGATTTAACAAGCCTGATCCTCTTCCAGAGAAGGGATGATCTTCAAATATAGAGCAAGGTATACATCTGGGGGCATGACCCAGTGGAAATGTGATTTCTGGACTAAGCATGTTTGTGATGAAGGTTTTATTTTTCATTTTTTGTCATTGTTGGAAAATTGAGGAGGCTGACAGTGGGAGGAACAGATTATAAATACATCTGAAAATAAAGACAGAAATTTATATTTAAAATGCAAAAAAATAAGAGGTGGGGAGATGAACATATAGTCACCATAGGATCTTATATTCTCTACATGTCAGTCAGCTGTGTGAACACAAAGTCTAATATAAAAGACAGTCTGAGAAAGCCCTCCCATTCCCTTCCCATGTTTTCATCAAGGATGCCATAAATGAGTGTTTAGGCCATAGTTAGGAACCTGCCTACATGATCAACCTTGGGAATACGGTAAATAACAGATAACAACAAGTTACCAACGACTTAGTCATAATAGAGGTCAGGAAGAATAGTATCTTGCCCTTCCACCAACAGCAATACAGGTCTCAAACCAGTGGGTTCCAAGAGTCTTGTGAATAAATTAAGGAGGAAGTCTCCCATTACTAGGAGGAGAGTATTGTGGCCACTCCCAGAGCCCTTCCTTGATCTCTCTCTTCAGATCAAAGCACAGAGTTCTGGTAGTCTCTTCCATGGGCAACCCTGAATTAGAGCATTTCCTGATTTAAGGCTGTCACCTACTATCTCCTGGTACTCCCCTACAATTTGGGATTGAGGTTGGTCCAAGGCCATCAGGACAGAGCAGTGGATAGGGTGGAGCAAGGCATTCTCGCAACCTGCCATCACAAAGAATCTAAACATGAACCAGAGTTTCACAATGAGAAGCATTTTCACAAAATGAAATGTTATGTGGGGTATTTGTGGTTTCCAGGGTAATATTGCTAGAGAGTAACTGCCTTTGTCAGGATCTATTTGGCAGCATCTGCAGGGGGTAGACATGCATGCCTCAAAATGCAGAGGAGGCGGCTTGTGTGCTTGGGGAAAAAAACCTTGCAAGGGCTTTCTCAAGAAGATCTGGGGGGAATCCCAGGCTCTCCTCCACCCACCTCCTCAGAGATAGCAATGTCCACAACCCATACTGGAGTGGAGTGCCTAGGATTGTAAGAGGAGTTTAATAAACTATAAGTGATAACTGTAATTACTGCAAAAATGCAGCAGATTCCTCCCCTCCCACTAGTATGTGAAAACTATCCTCAGGTTCAAGATACTAAAATGTAGAGAGCACCTACTATGTGCCAGGCACTTTATAGATATCTGATTTGATCCTTCCTGAGAAGTAGGTACTATTATTATCCCCATTTTACAGACAAGGAAACTGAGGCAAACAGAGGGTAAGTGACTTGCCCAGGGTCATACAGCTAGGAAGTGTTGGAGGAAAGATTTAAACTCAGGTCTTCCTGATCCAGGTCCAATGTTCTCTCCACTGTGCCTCATAGCTGCTTGTCTTTGATTTTCTGAGGGTTCTTCCATCATCCCTTTTTGTTCTTCCCTTCTAGCTTTGAATGTCTGAGACTCTGATTAAGGCTCAAGATTATTTCTCACACAAGGCAGCAGGACATCATTGACAGAGACCCTGTGTCTGAGTCAGAAAGACTTCTGTGTAAGCCCTGCCTTGGGCATGCACAGGTGACATAATTCTCTAGGAGTCCCTCAATCTTGAAGGCCTCAGGTATGTCTTGAAGAATACAAACCGGAGAGCAGGCACAAGTAGGCTCTGATGGGGCCATTTCCTTATTGGCATCCACCAAAGAGAGCAAAAGTCTGGTACAAGTACAGGAAGAGTCACAAATAAGAATTGAGAGTGCATGTGTGTGTGTGTGTGTGTGTGTGTGTGTGTGTGTGTGTGTGGTGGGAGATGTGGTATTCCATTGTGAAGGACCAACCTTGACTTTGCTCTAACTCAACAGCAGCTCATGGGTCTAACTGTCCCACCTCATAGAAATTTATCTGGGCTCTGTGTGTCTGAAGAGAAAAGGCGGGTCTAAAAGCCTCGACCTTCAATCGTCCATGAGAGAGAATCAGTGTGAAGATGAGAAAGAAGGTGCTATGGCTAACTCAGGGACCTGTCTCTTGATAAAAGTGCACTGACCAGCTTGAATTGAACAGTCTGGTCTACAGTTGGGTCTGCTGTGTTAGATTCTTGAAGATCTAAAGAGAAAGATGGCTCAAGAGTGATGCACATTTTTATTTAAGGGTGTAAAGTTGAATTGCTAGTGAAGGGTCATGTTTGGTCCGCAAAAAGGTGGTCCCCTGGTCCTGAACTGACTCTGATGGTTTCTCACCCTCCCAGGCACTGCAAGTGAGAGTAATGATGGGCCTTGAACCTAACAAAAGCAGGATGAGTTGTAACTTGGGAAGGATCCTTGAAAACAAAGGGGAGAATGAGAGTGGAATTGATGGAACATGGAAATTGAGCTAGTTACTGGAATATCAACTCAGTGGAATAAAGAATACCAAGAGAAAGTGAGGACATCATTGAGGTGTTACATGCAAGAGATCTCCATCACCTTGCTTGGCCTCTTCCTAGGGCCTAGATGCACTGGTGCTCCACCACTACCTTGGAGAAGCCCCAAGTTTCTTCAAAGTTCAGTCCAAAGGACGTGTTCTACAGAAAGCCTGTCTTGCTCTCCTTATTTGTATATGTTTTATATTTAATTTTAATTTTATATGCACAAATTATTCCCTCCCCAACAGAATATGCATTCATGAAGCAGGGACTGTTTGTCTTTGCATCTTGTACCCAGGACAGCTCCTGGCTCATAGTGCTTAGTAAACACCTATTGAATGAAAGAAGGAATAAATGAATGTAAGATCAGCTTTATTGAAGGGAGTAAGGATCAATGCCAGAAGGGTGGCCAGCAAAGGATCATCTTTTTTCAGCAGCACTTGTTCATAGAGCCCATTTTCTTGATGTGCAGATAGGCATAGAGCACAAGCTGGGAGTGCCGGCACCCCGGGGGTGCTTGGACCTGAATGAAAGGAGAGCAGTGTGTCAGTACAACTGGTCCCATGATCTCTGTGTGATTGTATGGTAGAGCACAGGAGGGTGTGGTCTGTGCTGGTTCCTGGAGTCCCAACTCCACAGAAATCATAACTTCTTGGAGGACTGACTTTTAAGGACTGAGGAAGCCATTAGTCTCAGGTTAGAACCATTTCCCTAAATGAGTGAGAATCAATCCCCCTGAATTCCTACTTGTCTTAGCTGTGGCTGCCCCTCCAACCCAGGAAATCAGGGGCATCCCCTCAAATGGGCAGAGGAGCCTACAGTTCTGGAAGAAAGTTATACATGTTTATGGGGGTAGACTGGGTGGTTCTTTCCATCACAAATGACATTGAGCTACATGGCTCCACTGGAAACATTACACACCTTCTCTGTCTCAGAAAGTCTTTTTCAAAAAATGCTAAGATGTCAATTGGACTCAATAAGTATCAAATTTTTGACATACACCAAGGAAAACTCTGTTGAAAAAGATGAAAAGGAGATAATATTACCAATAGCTTAAACCCCTGATAGAAAGGTGTGTCTTTTCATCACCAGTCTCTATTTCACTGCCTAGAAAATAGTAGGTGATTAATAAATACTCGAGGATTTTAATTGAGTTAATGATACACAACCTTCCAGTGACAGATTCTGCCTTTGCTTCTCTCCTGACACTTGTCATTTCTGAAAGACAATAATCTAGTTACAAATAACTGAGTGGCATGGAGACAGAGCTTCAGTATTGATTTATCCCCGTGCTTTCAGCAGCTCATCCTTCATTACCAGATATTCTTCCTGTAAAGTATAGGGTCTGTCAGGCTAGCACTTGTCATGTGCTGGGGTTGGAATGCCTGGAAGTGACAGATCTGTGATCAGAGCTCATCTCCAATCAAAAGCCAGATGCAGCTGTTTGTCTGACAAGGAGCAATTCTTTACTGGCTTTGAAGAACAACCACTGCTGGCATTAACATCATTTGCTTAGGCTTGGAGAATTTTGGTCCTATTGTAGAAACAAAATGAGGAGCAAACAGATCCAGCGGAGTGTTAGAGTAAACATTTTGGGGATTTTTAAAATGATAAACATAACTAGTAGCCCCAAATGTGTTTAAGATGGCTTGTGTGACAGTCTATATTCAATGGCATTTGAATGTCTTTGTGATCCAAAGGCAAGTATGGCCACTAGGCTTATTTGCAGGAACTAAAAAGTTTTATGGTGTCATGAAACACTCCACTAAAGTTCTCAGTCAGCGTCTTGCTGAGTCATGGCTGTGGTTTCTCAGTGGCTAAGTCAGTGGAAAGCAAACTCTAGTGGGCTATTCCAAGCTGGAAAGCCTTTGAGAATGAGTCCAGCAATGTACTGTTAATGTGTCATTCAAGTACTAGGCAGACAAGTGTGTGAAGGCACAGAACTGCACTGAACATTAGGTACATATTTTTGGCTATAATTTGAAGAGGTTCCAAATCTCTCCCAGTGGAAAATATGCACACAGACAAAATCACCAGCTATTCTAAGGATATCATCTGGAAATAAGTAATAAATAAACACATATACCTATACCTATGCAGACATGTGTGTGGGTATCAACTGGAAATGAATGAATGTAGAAGTATATAAACACAATGCATGTGCAGAGATGTTCCTTCCATTCTAAATCAACCATTCCACCAAATCTACATTCTTCTTATAGCTATGACGAGCTAGATCAGGATAAATTTCAACTAAGAAATTCCTCTTGTTAATTTTTAGCATCTCCTTGTCTTTTACTTTTCCCCCCAAATTGATACATATGTCAACTCAGTAAGTCAAAATGAAAACATTTCTGAATGAATTCTTTTAGACATCAGACTTTCTCCTTGTGAGATCTATTCAAAGGCTATAATGCAAGGTAAGTATAGGATACACAAAGGTCAAATTCTGTTACGTGGTTCTTCGACCATTTGAGGTAAGTGTAGTTCTTGTTGGTGTATGTATGTTCAACCCATTCCAAAACAAGAATTCCATCTATATTTCTGAAGAATGGGTATCTAACATTAGATTGAGGACCTCTAATGAGGCAGTAGCCCATTTCATTTTTGATAGCTCTAATTGTTAGGATTTCTCCCCTTAAAGTAGCACATATGGATGTGACATCCTACCCCCAAATCTCATTTCTTTTCCTACCTGCACCCACCCTAGATTAAGGTAGTTCCCTAAAGGGATGACCACTCGACTATAACTCAATCTTTGGGTCCTAGGGTTAACTATGGCAGGTAAAACTATACATCTCATTGACAACTCAGTTCCTGAGCCCCCATAGGTATGCTTTCCATTTATATGAATCCGCAAAGATGTCACCATTAACTCTTAAAGATGAAATATTTTCTAAACTAGAAGGCAATATAACATGAAGACAAAAGCAAAAATAATTAAAACATGACAGTTCACCCCCAAATCTAGGTAACACTCTCTTGCCAATGTACACATTGTAGGAGGGGTGGTTGAAGATTGGGCACAGACTTAGAGAAACCCAGCACTGAAATATATGATAGGGGAACTCATGCACCAAAGCAACTTATTTTGGCCTCTAATCCCTGGCTGGGGGAAGATGAACTTCAATTCCTTTCAGTCTCTGAAGCAATGTTAACCTCTTTTAACTAACAGCAGCCTTGAGCCAGGGATCAGCAGAGCTTCCCAGGTCTTCTCCTTTGACTGAAACACTGAGACAACGTGAGTCTTTTAGCAAAGAGCTATTTCCTTAAGTTTGGAACCTGCAAAATCATTGAGGTTGATTCTCTAGGGGCTTTGAGGGGTTTTCCCTTCCCCCACCACAGAGGACAGCTTCTGAAGCAAGTTTCTCCTCTCTCAAGCTGTAGGTGGTGCTAGAGAATAAGGCAGCCTTCTACAGTCAGCTCTTCAAAGTGCCCAGGACGCCTTTTCCCTAATCAGCTCCCAGCATCAAAGCTTTCCTCCCCTCACATCAGTTTCCTGCTTCAATTGCAATTCCTGTCTGTCTCACTTATCACATATCAGCTTCTGTCAGATTTCCAGCTCCATTGGCTTCTGTACACTATATCCTCTCTTCTGGCTTCTGATGTCCCAACTTCTATAAGCAACTTCTCTTATCAGCCTCACTAGCTGGCAGGCTTCTATCAGCCCTTCTCAATCTGACTTTTCCTGTGGCATCTAGTGCCTTAAATCAGGGCATCCTTGTTTTTAGTTTTAAAAATGCAAAGTCCACATTTCTTGCAAATATGCAATAGTCACACAGCTCCAAAATAATTTTGATTCAGAGTGTCCCTTCAATAAACTTCCAAATGCTAAAAACCATCATATGTCAGTCAACTACTGTAAAACAATTCAGTGCAGTGATCTTTATAATCAGCCATTGCATACTGACTCACTTTTCCAGGGCCAAGCTGGCTTCATCTACCCTCAGGGTTCTAGGGTACCTTGAGACCTTGAGTGGTTCTTCTTTTTTACTTCCATCAACTTGAGCTCCCTCCATCACATCCCACATTTTTATGCAGCACCCCAGACTAACCACTTAACTTTAATTAACTTTACAAAAGGATATTTACATTGATAATACAGCAAGAATGAATACTACAAACATTTTACCTTATCCATCAGGGATGTAATCTCCTCTCAACTACTTCTGTCTTTGGAGATGGGGTACTGGTAGTAGACTCATAACTCCTGCCAGTTCCTACCTAGTAGCATTGATTCCACCAAGGTCACGTCTAGATATGGCCTGACTGTCATATGAGTCCTATCCATGGTCTGTGGTCCCAAAAGTCTCCTTAAGATCTACAAACACTATCTTTCACATGTGACAGTCCATCTGCCAATTCTCTGCCTGTCCCCTATGCCTATGATGGTCCCCACTATCCAGCTGGTTATGCCTTTCCTTCTAAGTTATGAATTCTGTGTGTATCTTATCTGTACTTATTTACTTACATGTCATATTCTTTTTTAGAGTTTAAGCCCCTCAAGGACAGGAAATATTATCAACTTTTTCTTTTATTCTTATCACAGTGGTCAACATAAAGTAAGCACTTAAAAAAATCTTGCTGAACAAAAGCAAGCTGAATAGCTTGAATGAATGAATGAAACTGAATGGTACTTAAAGGATCCATAGAAAATTAGTCTAAGTATATATAGACATCCACAATATATTGAACATATATGCAATAAAAAGCATAGTAAATCTAAGTCCATAAAGGCAAATTTAACTGAATTTTTAAAAAAAAGTTATAAATACTACAAACTTGCATAGTAGTGATAGAAGATTTTAATGTCCCTGTAACAGAAGAGGACAAATCTAAGAGAAACATTTAAAAAAGAGTGAAATACAAGGTATCCCCTAAGTCTTAGTGCAGCTAAATTTAAAGTTTAAAGCTTCACTAAGACTTTGGAAACAGCCTGTATAGATCTGAACAGATTATTGGAACACTTAAAGCTAAAAGACATACTATATCTTCTGAATGGAAAAATTACAGAAAACACACATTTCCAAGAGTTATGTGGCACTTTTACAAAAATAAACTCTGTCCTATGGCTCATAGAAATTATTGATAAAAAAGGATACTAAGCCAATCTTTTATAGACCATAATGCTCTAAAAATAGTAATTTATATAAAGAACTCAAACAAAATATATAAACCTAAATTAAAATTTAATAATGACATCTTGAATAATAATTGTATAAAAGAACAAACAATAGAAACTATTAATAACTAAATGAAAGAGAATAATAATGAGAAACATACCACAATTTCTGGAAT
>CM053592.1:1144823-1159965 GCA_028646515.1 Pseudochirops corinnae | reverse complement strand
TTATATAAAGAACTCAAACAAAATATATAAACCTAAATTAAAATTTAATAATGACATCTTGAATAATAATTGTATAAAAGAACAAACAATAGAAACTATTAATAACTAAATGAAAGAGAATAATAATGAGAAACATACCACAATTTCTGGAATACAAATAAAACAGGCTTCAGAGTAATTATTATTTCTCTGAAAACAAATGAACAAAACAGAGAGATGATTAAAAATCTGTGTATTTTATTAAAAACTAGGAAAGTGACAAATAAGCAAACAAATATAAGCACAAAAAGGAAATTATGAAAATTAGAATAAAAATAGGTGAGAGGAGAATAAAACAATTCTATAATTGAGAAGCAAAAGTAAAACCTGGTCCTTTTAAAAACCAAGAAAACTGACAGATCTTTATCTAATGTGGTAATGACAGAGCAAGGGGAAGCAGAATTCCAAAATAATTTAGTAAGTCAAAATCATATGAAACAAAGAGGAAATGCAAAAGAATTGCTGGTACCTGCTATATATAATCATACCCTGTCAATAAGACAATTTTAAAAATAAGTTTTATTGATATTTTCTGTTTCTAACATCATCATAGCTCTCCTTAGCATTCTTCTCCCTCTCTCTCCCAGAGAGGCTTTCCATTTAACAAATAGTTATATAGGATAGAGGAAATAAAATCAATACAACTGATCAATGCACAAAAAGTCCAAATATGTGTGCAACGTGTAACACTTGTGGGCCTCCCACTCCCACAAAGGAGTACTTTAGGGGTGTTTTTTCATGTCAGTTCATTTGAGTCCCACTTGATCTTTATGATTTTGTTACATTTACCTCCGCTTTTTAGTACGTGATTGATCTTTCCATCTACACGGTTGTGGTGATTGTGTATGTTGTTGCTTGTTTTCTTCTCTTCAATTCATGTAGATCTCTCCATGCTTGTCTATATTTGTCACACACATCGTTTCTTTCAGCACAGTGATATTCCATCGAATGCAGGTACCATAATTTGTTTAGCCATCCCCCAATCAATGGGTATCTACTTTGTTTCCAATTCTTTGCTATCACAAAAAGTGCCTCTATAAATACTTTGGTGTACATGGGAACTTCTTATCAATAGCCTCCTTGGGGTATAAGCCTAGTACTGGAGTCAGGTTTAGAGTACAGACATCTTGGTCACTTTAATTGCATAATTCCAAACAGTTGACCAAAACAGTTGCGTCATCTCACAGATTCACCAATCATGTAATTATGTGGCTATCATTGAATAACAGCTCCGACACTGAGCACTGGCATTTTTGGTCATCTTTGCCAATCTGCATAGTGCAAAGTGAAACCTAAGGGTTGGTTTGATTTGCATTTATTTCTGTTCTTATTAGTGATTTGGAGAGTTCTTTCATGTGGTTGTGAAAACTTTGCAGTTCTATTGAGAAATGTTTGTTTATATTCCCTGACTTTCTTATCTATTGGAGAATGGCTATTCGTCACACATATACATATATATATATATATATATATATACACATACATACATACATACATACATATATACATACGTACATACACACATGCATACACATCTTGGATAGTATAGAGTAGACAGACAGAAAGAATGGATAATGAAGAGAGTGAGAGATACCCTTTCTAGAAAGGTGAGCAAAAAAATGAACAGGACTAGTTGAAGTTGAAGGTGAGAGGAAGAAGGGGAAAGAGAAGAAGGGGAAAAAGAGGAAGGAGCAAGGGAAGAAGGGGAGAGGAAAGGGAAAGAGAAGACAGGGAAATCCACTTGACTGGCAAGAAAAAAAATTGGGGAAGAGTTAAAGAACTAGGTAAAAGTAGGAAGGATGAATAGTCCTTGGTCCTACCTGGAGGTAAAGGCTGGGGTCTATGGACTCTTTGAGGCAATGGTGCTTCTAGAGGCATGAGGCATATTTGGGTGCCCCAACTCCATCCAGGTAAGTTCTACCTCAATATTTCTTCACTGTTCCAGGAATGATCTCCTCCAGAAAGAGTAGGCATTTCCCATCTCATCCCCTACCCTATTCTCCCCACTCCATCCTCCAATTCCCCAGTCTCCATTTCCTAAGCTTTCATTAATCTTCAAGGTCTCAGGGATTGTGCCCAGAGGATGGAGAGATAGAAAGGAAAGAATCTGGAGACCCTAAAGACTAGGTCCTTTCTCGCTGTAGTCAACCCTCTTCTCCCCAGTCTTGAAAAGACCATTTTCCAGACCCTTGAAGTTCAAGGCTGAAGTACATAGTGCAAAGGCCAGTGTTAGGGAAAAGGATTGAAAAGCACAGAATGATTCCAGCTCCATTAGGTCAGGTAGTCTCAGATCTATGCATCTCCAACTAGGCAAATGGAGGAAAAGCCATTTGATTGGTACTGAAAAAAATCCCCAAGTGAAGCCAATTGAACTTACATTGGAGAAGCCTTTCCTGTATGCTAGGCCCTGTGTTGGGAACTGAGGCGGGGGTGGGGATGTGAGACTGGGGAGAGGAAGGGAGCAGTTAGAGAACAATCCCTGCTCTTCATGAGGTAATATTCTATTGGGCTCATAGCACAAATTCATGCATGAGGAAAGACAAAGTCTAGACAAGCCTACTTCAACTGGAAGGGAGCTCTCTCTCCCTCAAGAACTAGTAACTGACTGTACCAGGGGCCTTTTCAGTTGTGAGGAAGCAAGTTGAGAATTTGGAAATGGAGTTACATTATAGAGAACTTTCAGTGTCTAGCCACAGGATTCAAATCTCTCCTAGAAGAAACAGGGAGTCAGGAAAGGTGTTTGAGTGAGTCACTGGAGGAGTGTCCACTCATTCCTCTTGCATCTCAGCCCATCTAATGATTGGGTCCCATGCAGGGGTACCTTGGGAATAAGGGTTGAGGAAGGAAGAGATGACAAAGTTCCCTGGACCAGGGGACAGGTTCCTGAAGCAAGGAATCAGGGGAAGAGCTGGAGACTTCTTTGGACCCTCCTAAGAAAAGAGATTTCTTTCTGGCCTTTGCCCTCTGTGCCTCCCTGGGTCTTCCATATAGACAGAGCCTTAGCAAGTGACAATGTCAATCCTGACCTGGAATGGGTTCTGTAGGTATTATGTAGGGAGGTGTAATGGTAATGGTAATTTGAAGACTTTCCCCGATTTTAAGATATTCCCTGCCACCTAATAGGCTGAATATAATCACATGGAGCCTGTGGTGGGAGAAGTTTGCTGAAGGATGGAGCAGAGCCCATGGGAAGCTGGGAGTCAGAGCAGTTAGAGTTGGAGGGAGGAGAGGATGCACCCAAGGAGACAGGTAGGCTTTCGAGTGTTGGTTTGTGGGAAGGCTAAAGGATGGTGTGACTCTCTGCTCCATTGTGGTGTATTAACTTCTATGTTGCTATGATGGATTTGATTTTCTGGTGTTTGAATGAATGTTTTGCTTCTGTCTTCTATATGGAGACTCTGTTATATCTTACAATTGAGAACCATGCTGGCATATTTACAGTTGGTTGGCACTGTGAATATTGCCTTGGCATTACAGGAGAGGGCACAATAGTGAGGTGAGGGCAATTCTGGAGGTCTGCCATGAGCACCCCCTACCATGAGGAGCTAGAATTGGGCCTGGAGTCAGGCACAAGGGCTGTCTATCATTAAGGGCTTATTTACAAGCTAATTGCTTAGCTAACACAGGAGGAGCCTGGAATCTGCTTTTAAACACTTGCCTGGCAGGAATACAGTGGCTGATGCACTGGACAGAAG
Organism: Pseudochirops corinnae; assembly: GCA_028646515.1. Lineage (NCBI taxonomy): Eukaryota > Metazoa > Chordata > Mammalia > Diprotodontia > Pseudocheiridae > Pseudochirops > Pseudochirops corinnae. The sequence goes on along the minus strand of CM053592.1, from coordinate 1,156,231 downwards.
CAGAAAGGTATCCCGTGAGAAGGATTTGGATTGGAGTATTGAAAGATCTGGGCTAGAATTCTGTCTGTTGCTGCTTCTTATACTTTGGATACCCCCAGGCAACTCACATTCCCTCCCCGGACTTCCATATCTCATCTCTAAAGTGAGGGAATGATTCCAGCTGGCCTCTGAGGGGCCTTTCACCCATAATCTATGATCCTTTGGCCACCCACAACTGGATCTCATGTTTTACCTGTAGAGTAGCTCTCATCAGCTCCATTACCCAACCCTACACTTCTGAAGGGAGATAATGTTTATTGGGTCAATGGGACAATTCAAGCTGATGAAAGTGTATTCAGGGCCTCTCTCTCTCTCCCTCTCCCTCCCTAGCTCCCTCCTTCTCTCTCTCTCTCCCTCTCTCTCCCTAGCTCCCTCCTTCTCTCTCTCTCTCTCTCTCTCTCTCTCTCTCTCTCTCTCTCTCCCCTCCTTCTGTGTCTGTGTCTTCTCCTCCTCCTCTTTCCTTCTTCCCATTCTTCTTCTTTCTTTCTCTCTTTCTTCATGTCTCTGTGTGTCTCTGCATACCTCTGTTTCTCCCTCCCCCTTCCTCTTCCTTCTCCCCCCCTGTATCTGTGTCTCCTCTCCCTTCCTTCTCCTTCTCCTTCTCCCTCTCCCTCTCCCTTTCCCCCTTCTCCTCCTCCCTTCTCCCTCTCATGTCTGTCTCTCTTTCTAGCTCTTTCTCCAAAATCCTAACAAATCCCCGACACTTCATTTTTAATAGCAGAAGCTTAGACCCCCTGTTCCACTGAGGAAGCTGAAGTCTCTTTCTGTTCTCCCAAAAGAATTGCCTACGGTGTCCTCCATTCTCTGCTACCTCAGAGAAGAAGTTTCCAGAGGTCATTGTTAAATTTTCAGTGTGAGCATTTACAATTCAGAAATCAGCAAACATTACAGATCAAGGCCTGATTTATTATTTTGTTGATTTTCAGACTTTAAAAAAATGTTAAGGATTCAGCTCAAACTTGCAACTGTTACCATTTTCCAGCCTGCATGGTGAGGGCTTCGTCACACCAATACCTCTGTCCCAGAGACAGACCTCAGCTCTGAGCCCTAGGGCCCCCAAGAAGATGCAGCGCCTGGCCTGGCCCCCTTAGGAGCCTCCCACTCCTCACAAAGTTCTCTTGGTGTCTGATAGGCAGTTGGTAAACATTTGTGAAGCTCTTACCATGTGTCGAGCACCATGACACTGGCCTCCTTGCCAGAGTTCAGATCCAGCCTTACATACTTACTAGCTCTGTGACCCTGGGCAAGTCACTTAATTTCTTCATCTGTAAAATGGGGATCGAATGAGATATTTTTGAGTGCTTTACACACCTTAAAATGCCACGTAAATGCTACTTATTATTACAATGGATTGGCTATGGGGGGCAGCAGGTAAAGACTTAGGAGTTTATGATAACACCTGAGTAGGAAGTGTGGGTGACTGGGAGTATAGTGGGCCCCTCAACAGCAATCAGGTGGCGGCGAAAGGGGAAAGTTTGGGGGTGCGTGTGTGTAAAATACTGACTTTAGGACAGTGTGGGGAGGGGTCTGCAAGATGTAGGTGGGCCAAGCCTGCCACGAAGGCCTCCCCCATCCTCAGGAAGCCTAGTTAGGGTCTCTGCAGGCTCCCAGGAGGGACAGAGGTGAGACCAGCTTCTCTCTCCTCATTTCCCACCTGGCTGCTGCATTCATTTGGATTCCTTCATCCAGAGCTCCCTCAGGGTAACCTCCCTCTGCCCCCCCCCCCCCTTCTGTGCCTTGTCTTCTCCCAATACATTGTAGCTTCCGGGGGCCAGAGGCCCACCCCACATTCTTCACCACAGTATCTCTCTCCTCCTGTTCCTCCTTATGGTTCCCAGGACCTTCACCAAGAGGAATCTAACGCACCCCGAGGGATTTTAGGGCCAGGTCTCCAGCTTAAGGTCATTTGGGCTTCTACCAAATAGCTGGAATGGAGGTGGGGATTGAGACACTAGCAAACCAGATGTGAGTGAAGGCCTTGAAGGAAGGAGATGAACTAAAAGGAGAAGGAAAAGCCTTGCTCCTCTTGGGGGCTTGGGTCTGGGATCTTTGACTCCCCCCTCTCCCCTCTTTCCCATTCCCATGGGGATTTTCTCTCTGGATTGTACTGGAAATGGAATTTGGAGATGCCCCTGTATTGGCTTGGTTTTTGGGTTGAGTGTTAAAACCCAGAGCTTGTGAATCCCACTTGTGGGATGGACTTGTTGACATGAAGAGAGAGGGCTGAACTGGGAGGAGCCATGAATTGGGAGAGAGGCCCAAGCCTAGAGAAGGCCAGAAGGACTTTGGGAGAGCAGTATCCAGTATCATGGAGCCTGAGTTGCTGAGAGAAAGACTGCAGAGAGCCCATTGGAGCTGCCCAGGACTTTTGAGAACTGCCACCCAAAACTGCAAAGAACTGAGGAGGCATGGCTGTGATATCGATATTTTGTCTGTCTGTTTTGATGTTGTTTTGCCAGATTCGCCTGATGGTGAAGGACAGCGCTGCTGGTGTAGAGGTCCTGGAACCTGGCTGTTGGTTCAGAAGCCCTAAAGGAGGATTTTCTTGTGGTACCTGCACAGAAATCCTGGAAGAGGGCCTAGCTGATGTTTTCAGGGGTTCTGGGACTGTTCTACAGGCAGAGAGTGACTTGATGAGGACACTGGCTATGGCTTTGTTGAGCCTTTTCTCCCCAGGAACTGAGATTGCTGAGGGCTTGCCTCAAGTGAAGAAGAAAGCAGGCCCTTTCCCTTGGGTATTCAATGCTGAGATGATATCTTAACTTTATTGTAACTTAAGGGTGGATGGCCTTTTGTGCTCTCCTGCCCCTTTTGAGATTCAGGGAGGGGAAAGCTTTTGAGTTTTTTGTGCTCTGTATTGACCAAAAGAATGTACTTTGTTTATGGTTGAAGACTAATCTCCATTTGAGAAGAGACTTTTGACTGAGTAAATGAATGTACTGTCTAGGGGCGGAGTAGTACCTGGATTGAATTGAGAACTTACTTGCTGAAGGAACAAGTGACACTGTATTTTGACTTTCTCTGTTCTGTGAATGTTTGCTGAATAAATGGGCTTTACTACGCTGGTAATCGGAGCCTTGGAAGTTGCCTTTGCTTGGCATTACACTGATCAATCCCCTCTAATAGGGTCATAGCTACAGAGTACCAGAGAGTGGCTGACAAATGTCATCCATTCATTTTTCTGATTGTTCTGTTGGATATGCATTAGCTGCCAAGGATGCTCGCTTCACCGTTTATTATTCTTCACACATTACGTGTTTAACGTTAGGACAAATACAGAATTAGGGCTGAACGCCTGCAATTGATGGCTTGCAAAATACAACCTCTGTTACTGCAACTTGAAGAAAGGGGAGGTTGCCCCACAGTTAGTAACAGTGTCCCCACTGTTTGGAGCAGTAAACTCCTCCATTATCTTTTGGTTTGAGGAGGAGAGAATATTCTCTCAGAGAATAAAACAAGGACACTATACAGATATTAAAAAGAGATGTCAGAGGACTGGAAGATGCTGAGGTCATGGGAAGTAAGGGAAGGCCTTGGGAGACTCCACAAGGTGGTAAATACGCTGTGGATTATTGACTTACTGGGCTGTGCAAAAGTGCCCTGAACATCGAAGCAGCAGAGAGCCCCCACAGTGAGGTTACACAGTCTCCCGAGAGGAGGAAAAGCCTGTCAGGGGAGTAGAGGTCTTTGTGAGAAAGAGCAGCCTGACAGCACGGAGACTGAAGGGTGTGCTTAAGCCAAACAGAAAAAACTCACCCGGGAAATGAAGAGTCAGGCCTGGTCCTCACCTCTCAGCGGAGGGCGATGGAGCCGAGATGGAGACGAACGCACTTTGGGACACGGTGGGGGAGTTTGTTTAGGTTCACAAGGCATATTTGCTAGAAGAATGGTGTTTGTCTTTATCTTTTGTTTTCCCCAGTACGGGAGAAAAATTAATGAAGGGGAATAAATATAGGGTAGCAAAAAAACAAGAGAGAGAGAGAGAAAGAGAGAGCGAAGAGAGAGAGAGGAGAGAGAGAGGGGAGAGAGAGAGGGGAGAGAGAGAGAGAAGAGAGAGAGGGGAGCTAGAGAGAGAGAAGAAAGAGAGAGGAGAGAGAAGAGAGAGAGAGAGGAGAGAGACAGAGACAGAGAGAGACAGAGAGAGACAGAGACAGAGAGACAGAGACAGAGAGAGAGAGACAGAGAGAGAGAGACAGAGAGAGAGAGGGACAGGGACAGGGAGAAGAGGGGAGGGAAGAGGAGAAGAGAAGAGGGAGAGACAGAGAAGAGAAAGAGAGAGAAAGAAAGAGTCACTCAGCCATCTTTAAAAACTGCAGAGAGGAGAGGAGAAAGAAGCTCACACAAGTTTGACAGGCACTGGCTGAAGACAGAGACTTAAAAAGCAAAGCAAAGGGTGCAGAATAGAGACTTTCACTTCGATTCTCTTTTCGCTTCTAACCGCAATCTGTAAACAGCCATTTTCTTTCGTTCGTAGACTCGGAATAAAAATGCAAAGGGCTGGCCGGCCTCGGAGGGGGGATGCGCTCGCTCGCTTGGAGGAGCTCCGGCAGTGCCGCGCTCGTTACTGAGAGGGTAACACCCCCGGAATGTGAGGTCCAGCCCGAGGTTCGGGGTGCCAATCGTGTCCCAAGGGAGGCTCCACTTCGCGGGCTCCTTTTCAGCTCTTGGGACCCGGAGAAAGTGTCCAGGGCCACTGGCTGAGAAAAAAGTCCGGCTTAGGAGAAAACAAAGCTGACCGCTGCAGACCACGAAGGGATTCGAACCCTCAATCTTCTGATCCGAAATCAGACGCCTTATCCGTTAGGCCACGTGGTCGTCATGCCGACTCTTTCTAACGGAGTAAATAAAGGACAAGCCACCAACCAGGCCCCGAAGTCCCTGACTCAGTGAGGTTCGCAGGTAAGGGGAAAGCATCTCCTCGACCTGAAGTAGACACACGCAAACACACGCTACGGGACTGTGAAATGGGTCCAGACACACGGAGATCCGAAATCCCGGACAGCTCCTAGGCCTCCAGGAGCCGGGAGAGGCCAACGGGTGCCCCAGGCACGCTCACCTGCACCTGGAAGGCCCTGGGCAGGCCGGCCGGAGCTGGGAGTGTCTGACTGATGGGGCCTCTTTGGAGAAACGCTGCCAGCATAGCAGAGTGGCGCAGCGGAAGCGTGCTGGGCCCATAACCCAGAGGTCGGTGGATCGAAACCACCCTCTGCTAGTCCTTGGGCTTTTGGAACCGCCACAACCAGAATGTCGGATCTTGGCTCCCCCGAGAAACTTGACGTTGGTTATCAAGCTTAAAACTTCGTATTTCAACAGAAATTGTTAAAGGGACAGAAAGGTAGATGTTCACCGAATTGTGGGCCAGTTTGATGTTGAATTCAACTTAGGCTGCAGTTTTGTTGTTAAGTTATTTTCAGTCGGCTCCGCCTTGTCAAAGATACCGGAGTGGCTCGCCATTTCTTTCTCTGGCCCATTTTACACAGGAATAACTGAGGGTGAAGTGACTTGCCCAGGGTCACACAGCTAGTCTGACGTCACATTTGAACTCAGGAAGATGAGTCTCCCTGATTCCAGGCCCCGCGTTCTATCCGCTGAGCCCCCAATATCATACAATAGAAGACATCATATGATACAATGGAATATAATGTGATACAATACAAAATAGAATAAAATAGGATGCAATATGATACTATATATGATACAATGTAACATTCTACAACGCCTGCTTTCTCTCTCAAAACTACCCCTCCCCCCAAAACCCCACCACAACAACCCTCCACACCTCCTGCGGAGCTCGGGTTCTAGCCCGCATCTTCCTTCAGGAAACTGAGGCCCCTCCCTGGCCGGAGGAGGAGGGCTTTCTCCCACCCCTCGCTTTCCTTTGAGTCCGGCTCCTCTTGGCTCCCCAAAACCTCCTCTCTTTGCCTGGTCTTTAATGCCGTGTAGTTGTAGGAGCAGCAGCAGTAGTAATAGCCGCAAAGAGCTGGCATTTGGTAACAGTAGCTGCTGCTGCTACTGTTGCTGCTACTATTACCAGTATTGCTGCTACTACTACTATGACTACTACTGCTGCAGTTGCTGAGGCTGCCCTGTCTAGTTCTCGCTCTCGGCTCTGTCACTGAGGACTCAGCAGAGATCTCAGGCCCATAAACCTTTCTTAAAGTCAGAAATTTCCTCTGGAGTGGGCTGAGAATACCCCCCACCCCCAGTACAGCAGAGAGAAGCAGTCCAGTGACGCTGGCCTCCATACTGTTCTTTGCACAAGACCCTTGATATTCCAACTCCATGTCTCCACCCTGGCTGCTCCCCATGCGTGGAGCTCTTTCCTTTCTCTTCTCTGCCTCCCGGCTTCCCTAGTTTCCTTTGGCTCCCAGTTCAAATCCCTCTCCTCTGCTCGAAATCTTCCCCATTCCTCTATATGTGCCTTCTCTGATTAGCTCTGATTTATTCTGCACATATCTTGTTTATACATAGTTGTTATCTCCCCCATTAGACTGGGAGCTCCTTGAGGGGAGGGACTGTTTTTACTTTTCTTTGAATATATTCCCATTGCCTATCAAGTGGGAAATAACTGAACAAGTTGTGGTAAATGATTGTTAAGGAATACTATTGTACTATAAGAAATGATGAGCAGGTGGGGTTCAGAAAAACCTGAAAAGACTTACATGAACTGATGCTGAGTGAAGAACAGAACCAGAGAACATTGTACACAGTAAGATGATCAACTATCCAAGATTTAGCTCTTCTCAGCAGCACAATGATTCAAGACATTTCCAAAGAATTCATGCTGGAAAATGTTATCCCAGGTGGTGCCCAAACCCAGTTCCCAGGTCACTACACACCACCTGATTTGTGGCCCACCATTAACCTCCTTTATATTTTTGTCTTTGACTTTATCCTACACCCTGTAATAGCTTGAAACAGCTTAAGGAATAGTCCTGGGTATTGCCCAAGGCGAAGTCCCCTAACCCCCTCCTTCCTGAATCAGCATTCTGTATATTCTCCCTGAATCAGCATTGTGTACAAGGATCAGTCCTGGGGTTATGGTGCAAGTCTATCTTATGAAGAGACCACCCTGTTCTGTTCCAATGACCAAGCAGGGTCCCCACACCCTTCACCCAGAACATGACCCCAGTCTGTTCTGGGAAATCGACTGTTCTCCACTCCCCCTTGCCCAACAACCCTCCACCCTGTACCCTCTAACCTGTTCTAGGACGGACCCCCTTATTCTCTGGAAGGTTGCACCCTTGTATTCTTGAGCCATATTCCCAAATTAGCTCTGAGCTATATATCTAACCAATGGCTATTCTTGGCTTCTGTATCTCATTGCTCATGCTAGCTCCCCTCCCTGATTGTGGTTTTTGTGGTTTAAACCTTTTTAAACACTCCTTTTACCTTCAGTTGAGGCTGCCTGATTTGAGTTTACACTCCAGGTAGTTGAGCCCTTGACCAATAAATCCACACCTAAATTTTACCTTGAACCAAGGTCTCGGCTTACTCTTATTCTCTGTACAACACCACTCCAGAGAAAGAACTGAGGGAGTCTGAATGCAGATTAAAGCAGACTCTTTTCATTCTCTCTCTCTCTCTCTCTCTCTCTCTCTCTCTCTCTCTCTCTCTCTCTCTTTCTCTCTCTCTCTCTGTTTTCTTTAGGTTCGTTTCTTCTTTCAACATGATATGTAAATATGTTTTACATGACTGCACAAATATAACCTATATGAAATTGCTTAACATTTTAGGGAAGGGGGGTGATGAGGAATGGAAGGAGAAAATTCAGAACTCAAATTTTTTTTAAGTGAATGTTAAAATTTGTCTTTATATGTAATTGGAAAAAATAAAATGTTATTAAAAAAAAAAAGAATTTCTCCCCAGTGCTTAACACAGTACTGGGCACACAGTACACATTTGATGAATGCTTTTTTATTTGACTTGACAATGTCTAGTGAAAGTCATTTTCGTAGGGAGGGAGTACTAATACCTTTGGGTGCCAGGAAAGGCTTCCTGTACCCCCCTGGTACCTCAGCTGGGAGGAGCAAGTGAAGTTGTCTGAATTCTAGCCTTGAGGGGCAGCCTGGTCAAAAGCACCGAGGTGGGAGATGGCATGCCTATTTGGTGGAACAGCATCACCGACTCCCAGAGGGTAAGAAAGAAAATAATGGGGAATTCATTTAGAGGAGGGGAGTAGCATCCAAAGGGAAGGAAGACTGAGAAAAGGTCATCAGATGTGACAACTAATAGACTGGGAGTGCCTTTGGAGAGAGCAGTTTGGGAGGAGTGATAGGGTGGGAAAGGGTTAAGAAGAGAGTGAGGGGAAGAAAGTGAGGTCCCTATTGTAAACAGCCTCTGGGATCAACTAGAGAATCTTCTATGGGCCCTCTCAGACCCCCCCCCCCCTTTTTTTTTTACTCCTTAATTTTCTTTCTCCAGACACCCTGCTGTTCCTCAGATACTAAACTGAATCTTTCTCCTCTGAAATTGTGTAACTAAGTGGCAGTGTGGAAGCTCCCTAACCTTCCAAATCAACATGGGTGGCTTGAAGCCACCTCCTTTGAACTCCAGGGTTTTGGTGCCTGATTGGGACACTCTGCTTAGGAGTCAGGGTCAAGGAGAAAGGAAGTAATCCAAGGGCAGGAGGCTAGAATTTGACAAGAGAGGCTGTTGCCTCTCCATAATCTCTGCCTCTAGAGTACATGGCTGAGAAAAGGCTCCTGTGCTTGGAGCTTAGGAGAAGCCAGAGGAAGGGAGAAAAGCCCAGCCCCTGCTCTCCATCTGTTTCTACTCTCTTGACACTACAAAGCCATAACAGCCATCCCCCTGCAGTTTCACTTGTATCCTGCTCTGTCTCTCTGTCTCTGACTGTCTTTCTGGCCCTTCAGCCAGTCTTTTTAAAAGCTAAGAATGTTGGGAAGCAGAAGTGAAGGCAACGACCCAGACAGGTTGGCAGGTGGAGATGGAATTGCCCATTTTGGAGAGCAGGCAATGACCTAGTTTGGCTGGCAAAGAGAAGACAAGAGTGAGGCTCTTTCTATTCCAATCCATCCTTTGCTCATCTGCTAATGTGATTTTCCAAAAGCGCATTTATGACCATGTCACTTCACTCCTCAGTCAATGGCAATGGCTCCCTATTACCTCTAAGCTCACATATAAATCCTCTGGCTTTTGAAGACCTTCCTAACTGGCCCCTCTTACCATTCCAGTCTTCTTATACTTTACTCCCTTAGATCCACTTTGGGATTCAGTATCACCAGCTTCCTTACTGTTCCCAGCACAAAGCTCTTCATGGCTCAGTCTCCCACATACGACAGTTGCAGCAGAGTGGCCCAGTGGGAGGCTGGTGGACCCATACCCCAGAAGTTTCTATTCAAAATTACAGAACCTCTGAAATCTTCCCCCAGATCCCTCCATTGATCCTAGGTCAAAGCCTCCACTCTAGCAAAAAAATTCAAATCAATCAGTGTTATTTAGGGCCGACTTTCTCTCGAAACTCCACCCCCCCTGAACCCCATATGGGCCCATCTGTTACTCAGAGAACAGAGGTTCAGGAAGCTGAGGCTGATCCCCACCTCCCACTTCCCCATCCCTTGCCCCTCTGCTCTTTTCTGTCACATCTTCCTCTTTGGCTCTGGCCCCAGAGGAGGAGGGATCCTAATCCCATCTTAGACCAATCCATTAGCCAAGATGCTCCTCCTCTTGGCTCTTTCAGGATCTTGTTGGAGGGTAGCTTAGCAACATCTCCTTAACAACACCCCCTCCCTATCAGTGTCTAATAATGATGATAAATATGTAATTAGCAAGAGTGCTACACAGCTAAATTTAAACTTCAAAAATCCCCACAACCTTTAGATAAAGCAGAATTTGGATTTATCATCCCTATCTTACAAGTGAGGGCTTCTGTGAAACCATCACTGCCCTTGGACTGGGAGGATGGACTCCAAATGGCAGCACCAAGCCCCCTCTCTTGGCCATCAGGAGAGTCTCCCAGGGAGTAGGGGAAGGTTGGTGTCATGGGGGGTCATTAATCTGTACCAGGCTTGACAGATGTGAATGAGAATGAAATAGCACCAGAGAGGCAGGCATTTGGGGGCCTGCCAAGGCCAAGAAGGGGTGTATGAATGGATGTGTGGTTTTCTTGAGGGGGGCAGGGTAGTTTAAAGTCAGAAAGGATGTACAGTGTGTTTGTTGTGGGGAGGAATATGAGATCTGCAAATGACCTGGAAAGGACACTGGAGAATCTCCTAACAGGAAAAGGGCTGGTGGGATAACTGCATAGGCAGTTTTTCTCTTAGTGGAGAGTCATGAACAAGTTCACAGTCAACCAGTCACAAAGGGGTTTGAACTCTCAATCTTCTAATCCAAAGTCAGACACCTTAGCTGTTAAGATATGTGGCCCTAGCAAGAGCATCTTCTAGCTTTGCCCTGCCTTCAGGAAGCTTCCATTCTACTAGGGCTACTGGAAAACATCCTTTGACAGATGGAAAGTCTACAAAAAAATCACCTCTTTAGGTAATGAAGAAAGTTCATTTAGAATTAGGTGGCCTTCTAGGTCCTTGGGTGCAGCTTTTGACTGAGTCAAAGTCTTAAATTTAATTAATTAAGAAGATTTGTTTTATGAAGTCTGGATTCAGTCAAAGGGATGCACTTGAGGACCTAGAGGGCCACATGTGACCTAGAGGCCACAAGTTCCCCACTCCTGACCTGCTACCTCAGCTGACCTTCCAAAACAATGAAAAATGTTGACAGGCTCCAGAGAAGGCAAGTGGATTGTAGACATGGAAGGTGACTCGGGCAAAAGTCAGAGGCAGAGATGGAATGAATGCCATTTGGGGTACGTGCAAATACGCCAATGGGACTAGCACCAAGGAGAGGGCAAGAGAGTGAGGGAGGCAGGGGCTCTTCACTTCCTTCCTAATTACTTGGAAGCTGCCTGCATGAACCCATGGACTCCTCAGAACTGCATTTTTAAATGTACAAAATGAAATAACAGGTTTGCAAACCAATGATACTGAGGTACATTTATAAATATTCTAAAGAAAACCAAGTCGATAGAGCTGTTTCAGAACCTCTGGACTGAAGGCAAATGAATTTGGAATCTTGGGCTGGCCCTCAGGGGGAAGAGGCTGGCAGAAGTGTCTGGAGTGAAGTAAAGGAAGGAGTCATGCTTCAGGGAAAAACACCATAAAATGGAGAAAAGGGGCCCCTTGGAGGATGAGCACAGTTCAGTGATCATTTATTCAGGGTCTGCTCTCCCTCAACTATCCCAACCAAGCCCCTGCTCTCCCTCCTGAGACAGCAGAGGTTGAGCCTCCCTGCCTCACTAGGGAAAAAGAGTCTTGCTGCCCCTAGAACCCAACAACCAAGACCAATGCAGCCCA
>CM053592.1:1119195-1144323 GCA_028646515.1 Pseudochirops corinnae | reverse complement strand
AATGTGTATCTATCTATCTATCTATCTATCTATGCAATTATTATTAGTATTATTGATTACATCCAACTGGAAATTGAGATACACAGGCACTGCGGTTGGGAGATCCATCCTGCCCTACCGAAAAGTGACATAGGAGAGAATAGACGAGGGGGTAGGGGGGACACACTGGGATGGATGTTTCGGGGCGGTGGGTGGGGGAAAGAGGGAGAGAAAATAGGTAAATCAAAATCTTGTGGAAATGAATGATGCAAACTATAGTAAAATTTAATTAAAAAAAATACAAATATAATTTTGGCTTGCTTTTTGCTCCATCAAAGTATATTTTGTTTGTCTGTTATAACAATGTAAACACTAGATACCAGCAACTTGTTTTCCTTGAAACAATCTCATTCTGATGAACAATCTAAATTCCAACCTACATAAGTAGCAGCAGGTGCTACCATTGTGTTCTGCCAGGAACTTTGGGTATAGTGAACAGACCATTGTATACAGAGTTAAGATGGCCTGGGTTTGAATTCTACCTCAGGTCTATGATCCTGGCCAAGTCACTTCACTTCTCTCATCCTCAGCTTTTCCATGTTTAAAATGAGGGAAATCATGGCAGCCATCTCTCAGAGTTGTTGTGAGGGTCAGACGAGATAAACTATTGGAAGCACTTTGTGGGCGCCAAATTGGTCTGTAAGAGCTATTATTAGGGTCACTATTATTATCACTGAACTTCCTGGAGGAGCACTGAGGATGATCATAATTGCTTAACCAGAAGACAAAAGACAGAGAACTCTGAGGGACTTGTATATGGGCATGTTAGATTTCACCTTGCTTCTGAGCAGGTCACCTCATAGTGAATGTCTTTTGGCAAGCTATGCCAGGGGTTTAGGATCCTCCCCTTACTGGTGGTCATTTCCTCCCAGGACAATTGACTAGTTGCTAAAGCTTTTGTCTTCAATTAATTCTGAGCGAAGGACCCATACTTTCTGGTCTCATGGAAAAGTCAACTGCAAGTGTGGATGTGTCCAAGTCAGGAGGGGTGTTTATTTGCTTAAGATCATGGGAGAACAGAAGGGGCAACTCTAAAACCCAAGATCAGCCTTGCTGAGCCAGAACATGGGCTTTAGCTGCTATGTAGCATGATGGGGTTGGCCCAGGGGAGGGGTAGAGTCCCCCACCCTTCATGGGAAACAGCTCCATTCACATCAAGAAAATGGAGAAGAGAAGAGAACTCTGGAAGTGAGGACATGGCTTTAAAGGACTCACTAAATTCTACTCAGTGGTCGATAAGTGGATGACTTCACCTCTCACCCAAAGCACTTTTCAGCACCAAGTCACTGGGAACAGCAGCCACGGGCTTCTCAGCCTCCAAACTGCTCAAGCACTGAAAGAAATTAGCAAGGGCGCTTCAGCACCAGTCCTCACAGCTCTTGCTTATAGCACATAGCTTAAATCTCTATGAATGTGAGATTACTACTGTTTCTGCTGCTGCCGCTGCTGCTACAGCTCCCACTTCTACTGCAGGGCACAATGATGAAGGACTAGGTCAGGAAGATCTGACCTTCAAATCCAACCTCAGGCACTACTACCTGTTTCACCTTGGAGAGATCACATCACCTCTGCCTACTTCAGTTTCCCCATCTGCGAAATGAGGATAATAGTAGTATCTATCCCCAGGGTTGTTGTGAAAATAAAAGGAAAAGATATTTGTACAGTGGTTTAAAAAATTGGAGGAAGGGGAGGCAATTCGTGTTAAGTGACTCACCCAAGATCACACAGCTAGTAAGTATGTTAAGAGATGGAATTTGAACTCAGGTTCTCCTGACTCCAGGGCTAGCACTCTCTCCACTGCACCACCTAGCTGCCCCTGCAGAGCTCTTTGTAAACCTTAAAGTGGTACATTAATACTCGCTAGTACTATCCCCATTTTACAGATAAGGAGACTGAGTAAGGAATTTAAACAAGACTATGTAGACAGTAAGGTAGAGGTCAGATTTAAAAGCCTGCTCTGTCCTGACCTCAAGTCCAATACTTTCTTGACTCTCCCACATCACTCCCATTGTCAAAAGTCGTAGAGAACTCTGAAATGTCTCAAATTGGACCAATTTTTTATTTTCTTTGTACAATATAAACATATGTGTGTAATATGAGATGTGAAGATGACCAGTGACAATAATATTAACTCATGCTTTAATAGAATCAGTCAGTCAGTTAACATTTATTAAGTGCCTTCTATGTGCCAAGCACAGGGCTGAGTGCACAGGATAGTCCCTGCCCTGACGAAGGCATGATCTGATGGGCACTTTAAGGTGGGAAAAGCACTTACCTCCCACAGCCAGTCAAGGTATTATCAAACCCACCTGACATATGGGAAGTGATACCTAAAGTCAATGGGACTTGTTCAGGGTCACGCTTCATCCACCAGAGCTGGGAGCACTGGGTTGAAGCCATGCTTCAGATACTTGGAGGCTGTGTGACCCTGAGCCAGTGATGTGGGTTTGTCATGGGAAACCACTCTGGCCTTGGGAACGATTGTTTGTAACTCCCCCTTCCCCCTCCCTTTCCACTTCAGATTTCTGTATAGAATCTCTGTCTTCACTTCAGCAAGGTGAAATTCTGACCAGGAGGATTCCCGATTTGCAAATCTGTTCCTCATAATGAAACTAATTCATTAAACAGCAACCTGTTTACTGGCTCTTTGTATCTGGCCTGCTCTTTCACCATTCTCAGGTTGGGGACTGGCTGAGTAAAATCTTGTTAACAGAACCCTGCCACCACCGACACTAACTGGGTAACCTCCTTATCTGTAAAATGGGTACATCAGTTTTTACTGCCTGCTTAGATGTCAGAGGCAGTGCAGTATAGTGGATGGAGAGCTGATTTCAAAGCCAGGGAAACCTGGGCTCATAGTGACTGTGTGATCCTGGGTCACTCCTCAGTTTCCCAGCCACTCAGCACTCTAAGCACCTCTAAGACTAGACGTTACAGAGAGGGCACCAACCTCCATTGGTGAAGGGAGTTTTCTTAGCTGGGAGCTCCTCATACTAATGAGTGTCCAGTCACTTCCTCTATTTACATGTCAGTATGCACTTGCAATTACAGAAACATAGAGATCCCAAAGCCTTAGATTTGGAATTGGAAGGGACCCAAATGTCCATCAAGCCCATGCTCTCATTTGATACTTTTCATATGATTTACCTCCTGGAGCCATCCCCAGGGTGGGCAGGACAAATGTTAGTGCCCCATTGGAAACAGATGAGTCTCTGAGAGGGGAAGTGACTTGTCCAGGCACCACCTACCCGGCTGATTCGTGTTAGGCCTTTCACCTAAGCTCAGGGATCCAAATTCCAAGACCACCTTCACCTACTTCATTGTGGTAGAGGGGGTCACCTGAAAATCCAGGGTCACAGTACTGGCCTTGGAGTCAGGAGCCCGGATTTGACTCTGGCCTTAGGCACTAGCTGCATAATAATAACCATGTAGAGTTAGATGGCTTGTAAAATGCTCTACAGAGATGACCTCATCTGATCCTCACAATAAGCCTGGGATGAAGGGGCTGTCATTAACTTCACACAGAGGAGGAAACAGACAAACAGAAAGGTAATTGACTTGCCTGGGGACATGTAGCTAGCAAGTGTCTGGGGCAGGATTTGAACTCAGAACTTTCTGACTCCAGGCTGAGAGAGCTCTATCTACAGGGCCACTCAGTAGAGAATAGAAGGTTCTGTTGTGCATGTTACTTGGTGGTCATGAAAAGGTCAGGCCCAACCTCCTTTGCATGGGTATTTCCCACGGCTCTGAGCCTCCTCTTCCACTCCATTACACATCCTCTCTGCTTGCAGGCCTAACTCACTCCGCAGTTGGAGAAATTCCAGTGATTCCTTTTTGCTTCTAGCTCAAAAATGATGTTTGGCATTGAGAACCCTTCCCCGGCTGGTTCCAGCCTGCCTTTCCAGGTCTGGTGCACTTAACTCTTCTCTCATTCTGTATTCCAGCCAAACCAACTGCCCTCTTCTTCTGGAACTCTGAAGCTCTTATCTCTGTGCCTTCTCACAGGCTTCCTTCCCTGACTTACCTCAGACCCATAGAAACCTTAGTTGCTGTCAAAGCCCTGCTCAAATGCTTCCTCTTATAGGCAGTCTACCCTGATTGCATACCCTCTCCCTTCAGTGCAGTGGTTCTCAACCTTCCTAATGCAGTGACCCCTCCATTAAAATACTCATATGTGGGCATATCTGCATATGGGTGGACCTGCCTGGAGACAGATAGGGGAGCCGCGTCTAGGTTCCTAAGACCATCGGAAATATGTGTTTTCTGATGGTTTTAGGTGACCCCTGTGACCCCTGTGAAAGGGTGGTTAAATCCTCAAAGGGGTCGTGACCCACAAGTTTAGAACCGCTGCTCCAGTGGCTAGTATCTTAGTGGTAATTATTCCGTAGATGTCATTGGTTGTGTCTGACTCTTTGTGACCCTATTTGGGGTTTTCTTGGCAAAGATACTGGAGTGGTTTACCATTTCCTTTTCCAGGTCATTTTACAGATGAGGAAACTGAGGCAAACAGGGTTAAGTGACTTGCCCAGGGTCACACAGCTAGGAAGTGTCTGAGGCCAGATTTGAACTCAAGAAAAGGAGTCTTTCTGACTCCAGGTCTGGTACTCCATCCTCTGTACCACCTAGCTGCTGTTTTCTACAATGTTTACACTTAACTCTATATCTATGATTTCCCCCCTCCATAATAGGATATAAGCTCCTTAAGGGCAGGGATGGCTTCATTTGGATATTTGTGTCTTTAGAGCCTAGAATAGTTCTTGGTACATAATAGATACTTCATCATACTTCGCACATTGGGAGAAAATTGACATGTCATCAGTTCATCATCATTAAAGAGTCCCCAGCTAAGGGGTCATTGAGCAACTTCTTTCATGAAGTGGACAATAGGCACCATTTTCCTACAGTAAAAAACATTCCTCTGTCAGGAGGGAATGCTACAAGACTGAAGATACTTAAAAAGAAAGGAAATAAAGTAGAAGAAATTCCAGTGGAATCAAGGCTCAGATCTAAATACCTTGGTAGTAACACATTCATTGAAATTGACATCTATTGACAAATGAATTCCACACCATTGGAACCTGAGTCATCCATTCTTCATAGGATGATCCTTTCTGTCGAAAGTCTGTTAACAATTACTGGAAAAGTCACGAAGCAACCTTCTCCCTATCCAAAGGCATGACTCATTGTCTGGACCACATTAAGGGGAAATTCAACAAGTTGTTCATTTTTAAGTGATGGAAAATTGATGATGCAACCATGCTTTCCAATAATTTATGAAAGAATGTCAGAACAGATTAATTTTCAAGTGTATTTTAATACATAGAAATTTTCTTCACTTGTGGTTCTTTGAATGCTTGGCCTTTATAAGATGGAGACTATGATAAAGTGGATAAAACTGTGGTAAAACAATCCAAAACATAGCAATTCACTGGTATTTCAGAAACACTTGTGAGTTGGAAGAAACATAAGTGATGCAGAGGACAGAGTTCTGGAGTTGGAGTCAGGAAGATTTGAGTTCAAATCCTACATCAGAACAGCACAAGCTATGTGACCCTACACAAATCACTCAGCCTCTTTGGGTGTCATTTTCCTCATATGTAAAGTGAAGGGGTCTTTTCCAGCTCTAAAGGCTATCATCAATAGCCATCTAGTCCCACTTGGGTCTGGACCACAAGCTCTTCTCTAACTTACCCTACAAGTAATTCTCTTGTCTTTGCTTGAATACCTTCAGTGAACTCAGCCTACACAGTCCATTCTGATTTCCCCTACTCCTAATGGTTTGACTGTTTTTTTCTCACATCACACCTCAATCTACCCCTTTGTACTTTTTATCCATTGATCCCAATTCTGTCCTCTGGTGGATTAAAAGGAAAAATGAGGCAGGACCTAGCACGAATGGTATCAGAGAAGGCTTTATGTAGCAGGAGGCACCTGGGGGTTGAACCCTGAGGAGTGACCAGGATTATAAAGCACAGAGAGGAGGAGGTAGGGAATTCCAGGCAGGGGCAAGCCTGGTGGAGATGCCTGGTAGCAAGGGATGGAATGTGGCACTTGGGAATGGTATGTGGTCCCCTTTCTTCTTGGGAGGAGGAGGAGGAGAGAAATTTAGGGCACATAAATACAAAAGATGGCCATAAAAATGTTGTAAAATAATAATAGCTCCTACCTCACAGAGTGCTTGTGAGGCTTAAGTGAGAAAATGAATGTGAACAATCTGCAAAATTTCAAGTGATTTAAATGTATTAGAGACATTATTTCTGTATGTTCAGGAATGAGCAAGTACTTGCACTAATAAGATTCAATCTTGTTCAGTCATGCCCCACTCTTCATGACTCCATCTGGGGTTTTCTTGGCAGAGATACTGGAGTGGCTCACCACTTCCTTCTCCAGCTCATTTTCCAGATGAGGAAACTGAGGCAAACAGGGTCAGGTGACTTGCCCAGGGTCACACATCTAGTCAAAACTGAGGTCAGATGTGAGTGAAAAAAGAGGAGCCTTCCTGACTTGGCCCACTGCTATGCCACCACTATGCCACCTAGCTGCCCAAGATTCAATCTCCTTAGCTGTAAAAGAATTATGCATGACTCAGACTTAGATATATCTGGGTGACTAGGCACCCTGGAGAGAGTTTGATTAACGACTTTCAAAATGGGGGGGGGAGAAAAGAGAGAGGAGATTACCCCCACACACACACTCTCTGGCTTATCATGCCCCTATGATGCCTTTTACCTTATATCTTAGGTTGGGTTTATGTCCAGTGTCTCCACAGAAGAGATTAACAGAGTCCCTCCTAGCAAAGATGTTCAGAGTACAAAGGAGATATGGCAGAAATACAAGAGTGGTTGTTCATTTCCTCTACCACAGAAGAAAAGCTTAAAATACAGACTCATAGGTGTATGTGAAAAGAATTGAAAATATAAAAAACAGTAAGCCACCATCCTTCTTTGATTTCCCTAGAAGAAAAAGGCCACTGACATTCACAAAGAGCTTTCAAGTTTCTAGCCATGATATTAGCTGGCCTTCACAACAGCCATGTGAGATATGGTGGCTAGAAAGTGAAGGAAGAAGTAAGATTTGGATCACAGGACAGGAGATAAAAGAGCCCCCCAGTTTTCATGGATTTACAGTCCTCCGATGTTCTCTGGTTTATAAGCCGTGGTTTCAGCTGCAGAAAATCAAAGGAATCAGTTCCCTGTTCCAGGTATCATTAGCTACCCCTTTCTTCCCTTCTCGCTTTTGGTTTTCATTATTTATTTTAAATTTTTTTTCTATTTTGTTTTTCCGATTTCGTGTTATTTTATTTTATTTTATTTTATTTTATTTTATTTTATTTTTTGCTTTCTTAGAGGGGGAAGGCAGAGCAATTAGGGTTAAATGATTTGCCCAAGGTCACATAGCTAGTAATGTTAAGTGTCTGAGGCTGCATTTGAACTCAGGTCCTCCTGACTCCAGGGCTGGTGCTCTATTCACTGTGCCACCTAGCTGCCCCCCAATTACATGTTAAAACAATTTTAAGCATCCATTTAAAAAATGACTTCTCAATTCTTTCTCTTTTTCCTCCTCCTTGAGAGGACAATTTGATATAGACTATACACGTGCTGTCATGCAAAACATATTTTTACATTATCCATGCTGCGAAAGAAAACAGACAAAACAAACCCTAAGACAATCCCAAGAAGCTGAAAAAAAGTACACTTCAATCCATACACAGCCTCTGTCAGTTCTCTTCCCGAAGGTGTCTGAGGTGAGATTTGAACTCAGTTCCACCTGGCTTAGTGGTTGGTGCCCTATCCAGCACACCACCTAACTGTGTTCTCAATTCTCAATTCAGCCTCAGTTGCCCCTTCCCTCTGGAGAGCTGGAAAGGAGGGTGGAGCACTAAACTTCGTCCCCTCCCTTCCTTTAGAGAGGGCTCCAAACCTTCCTGCTAATTCCATTTTCCCTCTGCTCCTCTGCTTGGCCTCCATTCTGGGCAGGCTAATTCCTGGTGCTGCTGCCTCCCCTTTCAGCTTGCCCCCCTTAGATAGATTAGATCTTTCAGGATGGGAATGGGGTCTTTTTCCTATTTTTATCCCCGGTGCTTAGCACAGTACCTAGGACATAATGAGGTATTCAGGAAGGACCAGCACCTGTGGGAGGTGCTTGCTGAACCCTTTTCAGGGCTGCTCAGTCTCCTTTGGTACCCATCTGTCCCCCCCTTCCCCTTGCACCTGTGGCTCCAAGTAGCTGTTGTAGCCTGCCCAGCGGCCACACTGCTGGTAAAACCACCGCCTAAACCAAGCTGAGGGTAAGCAACAGGCCTCAAACCTGTCAATGAATTAGAAGAATGTCTACCCCTGGTGGAATGGGTGGATGAGAACAATTCATTCCAACAGCTGGGAAGGCAGCTGAAGCAGGCACAGTGAAGTGCTTAGAGCTTGGTCAGACATCAAAGAGACCAAGGCTATCCACTATATTCAAAGCCATTGTCAGCCATCTGGACTTTTGTCTGGCCACTGGATTTCTATGACTCTGGAGAAGAGAACAAGGCTGACACTTGTCATGCAACTCTGCTTCACTTAATTCCAATTCCAACCGTAAGTCAATCATCACCTCACAATGTCATTGGTTCTCTTGAAAAGGGAGGATGACCAAGGACAGAGATAGATACAATCCCAGAAAGCAGAAGATGTGTCATAGAATTAATGAAATGCTAATGTCTTAATGAGGTGTTAAAGGTCTCCCACTCCTTTATGAAATGTGAAATTCTTCCCCAAGAACCAGAGGTGCAAGTCCCCTTGGGCTGGCAGGTTGGCCACATCCCCAGAGGCCTCTGGAAAAGTTAGCTTGCTGGGTTTGCATTCTGACTAAGCAAGAGCCAGCAGTCCAGGAAGAGCCCATCTCTTGAGAGGGAACTGCTCTTCACCTCTAATTAGTGAGAAAGGGATTTCTTTCTCATTAGCCCATACCATGCATCCACCACTGTGCTTTGTGGCAGAGCTACTCAGTCAGGAGACCATCCTTCAGGGAGCACAGACACATACACCATCCAGACAAACATAGACACAGAGAAGGAACTGAGTCTTACAACTTAAGGAAGGAAGCAGCTTCAAAGACTGGTAACCAGCTGCAAAGAAAGGAGTTGATTGTAGATTCAAGAAAGAACTAGCTCTAGTTATTGAGAGTCAAGTTGTGGGGGAGAAGTGGGCCATGGGAACTCATCTGAGCTTCTCATCCTGCAGAGAAACTGTCCTGGGATGGGGGAAAGAGAAGCAGTCTGTGTCTTAGAGAGAAGGGAAAGGAGACCATTTCCTAGAATCTGGATTCTGAGTAGCTCTTTCTTCACCCTTAGCATTCCCCTTGAGCTAGCTCTCTCTCTGTCTCTCTCTCACACATTTCTCCATTTTAATGGTGATACATGATACACAAAACTTTTGGATAAAAGTGAAGAACCTAGCCAATCAAATATATCTTGTTCAGGTGATGCCAAAGATGCAGAAATCTAACCAGTCTAATATGATTGATTCAATTTTGAAGCTTTATTTTAAGGAAAGAAATCCTTGTGAAAGGATCTCCCACCAAAGTCACTTTCTAGCCTAAGGTTTCTGAATGAAAAGTATTTTCATTTGCTTTTTAGAAAGACTACTTTGCATTTGTTTGTTTGCTGGTCTCCACACCAAGCCTTTGAGGGTAATGAAGGGTCTTCTCTTCCTCACGAAGCCCTGCTGCCCTAGGATGACCTCATTCTTCCTGCACCGGCATTTGAATATCTGTATATTCCCTGGAGAGAACCCGAATGCAGCTCTGTGATTTGTGCTTGGCTAGATTCTGTGGCTGTGTCAGTACAAGCTTGCTATCAGTGTATCATCTAGAGCTGATCAATCTTGACATTCTTAGTAGGAATAAAACCAGAAAACAAACGGAAATTGCAGTCAATGAAAGGGAATGATGCTTCACAGGAGAAACATAAAGGAATTGACAAAGCTGCTGTTATCCTGCATTCAAGGGTATCCAAAAACATCACTTCACATAGGACACTTGAACAATTCAGCTTACATGGGTCAGAGGTATTTGCAAAAAAGACTATCATGAAGCTTTTGTACTGAGACCTCGTGCAGGATGGGGCTGTAGGGCCATTTTTCAAATAACATTGATAAATAACTCACAAATTAAAATTGAGCAATGCATGAATACTTAGTGACTTTAATGAAAAGACTGAAAAATTGTATTGGAAAATACAGCTCAAGAGTAAGGAATGAGTGAGGCCAAAGGATTGTTGATTCCACAGAAACTTAATGCCCATACACTATGAATAAACAATTTTTTGGAAAAAATGGGAAGTAATGGTTGTGTGAAGCCACAAATAACATCACAAAACAGACTTGATTCTTCATACAAAGGAAAAGCAGGAATCATGACAGTCAGCTGTATGGGTATGATTAGAATACTGATTTGTTAAAGATCAAAGTCAAGGCCAATTAGAACAATAGAAGTGAGATGGTCTGGAAGCAAGTTAAGGCAACTCATCCCTGACCTATTCAAACAAGCTTTTCATACTGAAAAAAAATCAGTAAGATCAGACATCAAAACAGATAGTCACCATAAAGAAATGGTGATTAAAATAAACAAGCCATCCTAAGAATGGGGAAGGGAAGAAGCATGTCTTAAAAATCTATCTTGTGGCAGGCACTTTGCTAAGCACTTTGTGATTATGAACTTAATTGATCTTCATGACAATCTTGGGAGGTAGGGGCTATTATCACCCCCATTTTATAGTTGAAGAAAGTGAACCAGACAGAGATGAAGTGATTTCCTTTGGGTCACACAGCTGGCAAGTGTCTGTGGCTAGATTTAAACTTGGTCTTCCTGACTCCAGGCCCAGCACTGTGCCATCTAGCTGCCAATGAAAGAATGAATAAAACCATAAGAATTTAGAAACTGACAAGACCCTCCTTGACAATAGCCACCCTCCTCTCCAACCCAAAACTTGTTTTCCTGCTGAGTGGGTCAGGATGAAAGCCAAAGGCAACATAGGGTGGGGACACAAAGTCTTAGATGTCTTACAGAGGAAGATTGCAGGATGTTCTATTGTCTCATAACCCTTAGGAAACAGTGGATGGAAAAATTAAGCTCAAAGAAAGCTTGGAAAAAACCAGCTAGTCAAAGTCACCTCAAGGACACTTAAAGATGAAATTAGAAGGAGGATAGTTGGATTGAAAAGGGAAAATTACAGGTAGAAATGTTTTATAACAAACTCTTGGGCATCAGAAATTTCTGAGCTTCTGAGTTCAGTCCCAGAGAGTTTGGTAGAAGAGCTTGTTTGGAGGAAAGAGAATGAACTCTGTTCTGGATATCTTGACTTTGAGAGGCCTGTGGGACTTCCAGTATGAAATATCCAACAGACAGTCAACACAGTAGAAATGAAACTAAGGGGAAAGACTAGGACTGGATACATGGCTCTGGGTGTTATCTGCACAGAGATGGTTATTGAATCCACAGAGAGTTTCTGAGACCACCAGTAGTGAGAGAAGAGAGGCCAGGAGAGAGCCTTGGGGCACATCTACAGTTAGGGAGCTTACATTGTGTGAGTGATGATCCTACAGAGGGGACCAAGAAGGAAGAGTTCAAGAGGTAGGAAAAGAAACAGAATAAAGTTTTGTCACAAAATCCCAGAGGAGAGGGTGGTAAATAGATTCAAATGCTTCAGAGAGGTCAGGAAGGATGAAGATAGAGAAAAGACCATCAGATCTGGCAATGAAGTGATCACTGGTAACTAGAGAGAGCAGCTTCAGTTGGATGTTGAGGTGGGAAGTCAGATTGTAAGTAACTGAAAAACCCGTGAGAGGAGAGGAAGTGTAGAAGGCTTTTGTCTCCTGGTGTTGACATCCCACTTGGTTGTGTCCATACACTCACACTAAGATTAACACTCAAGTCAATTCTGGGCCTGGCACACAGTATAAATGCTTGTTGGTTGGTTGACTGAACTCTGGATGAAAAGCTCCACATAGAAGCATGCTGTCTCAAATCCAGAAGGAATCTGTGAACATCTAGTTTAGCCCACGTAGAAACATGAGCTCATCCTCCCACACAATGGCCAAGCAGCAGCAATCCTTTGCTTCAGTAACAAAACGAGCATTTATGAAACACTTTCTATATACCTGGTACCAGGCTAAGTGCTGGGAATGTAAATGCAAATGAAGCCTTCAAGGAGCTAACATTCCACGGGGGGAGACAACACATCTAACTAACTGCAGAGGGGGTCAGAGACAAAGGTATCCAACCAGTGCTGGGGAAAGAGTCTTGAATGCAACATGGAGAGGAATGAGACATGGCTGGTCTTGGCATCCTCCAGGAATGGAGGCTTTCAATGGAGCCAGAAATAGAAAACAAAGGATAGAGGGCACTTCCAATGGATGAGGCTTCAGATGAAGAAATATTGGAGGGTGGTAGAAGAAGTGCAGACTGTAGGTCACACAGGAATATACCTGTCACATAATAAATGTTTGTTGATTTTGCTTGAAGACCCATCACCTTCTGAGACTATCACCTTGACACCTTGGGCACTTCCTCTCTTGGGGCAACCTAAAATCACACTAACATTTAGCTTTCAGGTCACACTGTTGCCCCATAATCAGCTTGGGAGTGGCATAGTGGATAGAACAGTGGATATGGAGTAAGTCAGACCTGAGTTCAAATCTAACCTTTCATCTTGGAAGGAAAAATACTCATTTGGTTCAGCCACTCCAACCTGGCTTGTTAATCCTTTGAGCACTTCAGGAAGCTGTCAGTGCCAGGCAGACTAGGGGCACAGACAAGGCAGAATATTAACAGTTTGCACACGATTCCAATTTCATATTGTAAGATGTCAGCTTTCTTTTCTGCTAAGTCCTCCCCTTGCTAGTAAAGTGATGATCATCCTAGAACACACTGAGTATTCTAGGCTGGTATTCATAAGTTCTCCATGGTCTTGGTAACATGAGGACAGCATTTAATTAATTTGGGAATGGGAAGCATTTTTTATTAAGTGGATTGATGGGGAGCTCCCTGAGAAGGGCCTGGCATCATCTCTATCTGGGCCAGATTGCTAACTGGAATCTTATAGGCATTCTGAAAGTGAGAGAGCTAGAGCAAAGTACCCACCCAGCTCCCAGGAGGACAGTGGGAGAGTGGCACAGGATGCCGGGTGTGCATGGGTTTGGCTCTGCCATTGGAAGGGGGCACCATCCAGTGCTTCAGATCAGAGGTAGTATTTGTAAGGCACTCAGCACTGTAATTGATGCATAGTAGATGCTTAATAAATCCTTCTTCCTGCTCCCCTCCCTTCTTTGAGAAGACATGGAGACATCAAAGTATGGACCTAGATTAAACACCAGTGATAGACAACTCTAAATTTAAAGAGCTGTAAGGATGCTTATAATAATATAATCTCAGAGTTGGAAGGGGTCTACCTCAGATGAGGTCTTGATTGTCAAATATAATAAATATGAATACTCTTCTTCCCACCTTCAGTCCTGCAAAAACCTTGTAGCAAACATATGCATACGCGTGCAAGTATGTATTTATAGCATATGTGTGTACATATATATACCTCTCTTTCCTGATGTCATGGTCCTCTTTGAGAAAGAATGAAGGACAAACCACAACAACAGCAACAATGCCAGCTATTTCTTGTTTACTTTTTGTATTATTCATCATTTCTCCAAATGGATTTTTCTATTTTGTATTTATTGAATTTTGAACTTTTTCTGACAGGCTATTTCTCTCTTTTGTCAAGACTATATCCATTTCTCCTGCAATTCTGTCTTTTGAGGTGGTAGCTTTCCTATCCCATATTGTGTCATGCTCTCCATCTCACCATTCAATTAATTGGCTGATAATTCAGAGCATTAACAATTCTTATTTTGAAGACTTTAGTGTTTGTGAAATGCTTTTTTCTTCTCAAAATAACCTTGTGTGCTGGCTATCACAAGTGTGATCACCCATTACCATGGAGAAGAAAATGGAGATTCTGAGAGTTGAAGTGACTTACATCAATCTCAGAAATAGATGCTAAATCAGTATAATGGCTCTAATCCCTGCACTGTAACCAATAGGACTCCCTGCCTCCCTTTGAATGAACTCTATGAGAACTACGTTCCCATCTTACCTACCATGCCTACAGGAGTGGGTAGACAGATACTCTGAACAAACTGCTTTGTTTAACCTGTTTGCTTCAAGAATAAAACCAGAGGGTCAAAAGATTTCAGAGCTGGATAGAAATGAGCAATCATCTTCTCCAACTATTTTACCAATGAGGTAGCTGAGACTTGAAGGCAGGTGACTTGCCCAAGGCCACATAGTTAATGGCAGAATTGGGACTAAAGTTTCTTTAGTTAAGAACATTTCTCTTTAAAGTATATTTTTTCATTTTTAAGGAAATCAAAAATTATTCAAGTCTGAAGTGAGATAGGCTCAAGGCTGTGCTATTTCTAAATATTTATCAGAAATTATCCCAGATAGTGGAGAGTCAGAGGCTGGAGGGTCTGCTGAGCTCCAGACCTCTGAGCTGCAGAAAGTGATGTCCATAGGGTGTCTGCACTAAGCTTAGTGTTAATAAGGGAAGACTAAGAAACGGGAGGCAACCAAGTTACCTAAGGAGGGACCCATGAGGTTAGGTTAGAAACAGAACATATCAAAGCTCCCAGTTCAATCAGTAGTTCAATTGGACCCTTAAGGAGCTCCTATATTTCCAGTATGGGAAAAATGGGGAGACCAAGTCTTTTTTTTTTAAAGTAAGAATTTCCCATAGAGGGGTTATCATGAGGAATTGTAGACAATGACTAGGAAGCTACTGGGGGAAATTGTAGGGTGATGAATACAAGAAGGAAGGATCATGGGTCATTCAAACTCCACCATTCCTTGATGTAACTTACACATTATTTTAAAAACAGGCCATTTATGGGGTGGAGCTAAGATGGCAGAGTAAAAGCAGGAACTTGCTTCAGCTCCAGCTCCAACCACCTGCAATGCCTGTAAAAATGACTCTAAACAAATTTTAGAGCTACAGAACCCACAAAGTGACAGAGAGAAACAAATCTCCCACTGAAGGCAGCCTGGCAGGCTGACAGGAAGGGTCTATCACAGTGGGCCGGGAGCTGAACGCAGTCCTACATGAGCTGCATTTGCCCAGACCCAGGATGGTCCAGACTGGGCTTCATGATTTTCTTGCATCATTCTCATTTCTCTTCCCAATTTTTCCTCCACTTCTCTTATTTGATTTTCAAAATCCTTCTTGAGCTTCTCCATGGCCCATAACCAGTTCATATATTCTTGGAAGCTCTGGTGGCCCAGAGCAGACTTCAGGAGAGTGAATCACTGGTAGCCGTGGTGGTTTCCTGAATTCTCAACCCATAAAAGACAAAGAGAAAGTAAAAGGTCAGTAGGGAACTTTGTTGGAACTGGGTGAGAAAAGGGAGCAATCTGACCCCTGCCCCCCAAATGGCAGATGTGGCTGTGGTGTGGCTGCCTCTGGAGCTCCTGGCCTGCAGATCATAGGGAGACCAAGTGACCATTCAGAGGGTAATTGCTCTTGCTTTGACCTGCTTGGATCTGAGTTCCAGTCTTGGGTGGTGGTCCTGGAGTGAGGAATGCTAGTGTGCCAGAGCTTGTGGTGACTATAGAGAGGGGACCCTTCTCATACCTCTGACAACAGCTCTGACAACAACTGTGAAAACCCCAGCAATTTAGGACACAGCTCTCTCCATTCTGGAAGCAGAGTTCTACTGTGACAAAGAGCTCAAAAGTCAAGTAATTGACTGGCAAGATAAGCAAACAGAGGAAGCATAATCAGACCATAGAATCTTTTTTTGGGGGACAAAGAGGATCAAAACATGGAACCAGAAGAAGAATACAATGTCAAAACTCCTGTATCAAAAGCTTCCAAGAAACATATGAGCTGGTTATAGGCCATGGAGAAGCTCAAGAAGGATTTTGAAATTCAAGTAAGAAAAGTGGAGGAAAAATTGGGAAGAGAAATGAAAACGATACAAGAAAATCATGAAAAGAGAGGCAACAGCCTGCTAAAGGAGATGCAAAACATATTGAAGAAAATAACACCTTGAAAAATAGACTGACTGAAATGGCAAAAGAGACCCAAAAAGCCAATGAGGAGAAGAATGCATTAAAAAGTCAAATTGGCCTGATGGAAAAGGAATTTTAAAAATCACTGAAGAGAATAATTCTTTCACAATTAGACTGGAGCAAATGGAAACTAATGACTTTATGAGAAATCAAAATACTATAAAACAGATGCAAACAAATGAAAAAAGAGAATGTAATATGAACTATCTCATTGAAAAAAAAAACTCAACACTTACCTGGAAAATAGGTCCAGGAGAGATAATTAAAAAATTATTGGACTACCTGAAAGCCGTGATCAAAAAAAGAGCCTACACATCATCCTTCAAGAAATTCTCAAGGAAAATTGTCCTGATATTCTAGAACCAGAGGGCAAAATAGAACTTGAAAGAATTCACCAATCACCTCTTGAAAAAGATCCCAAAGAGAAAACTCTTAGGAATATTATAGCCAAATTCCAGAGTTCCCAGGTCAAGGAGAAAATATTACAAGCAGTGAGGAAGAAACAATTTGAGTATTGTGGCAACACAATCAGGATAACACAGAATCTAGCAGCTTATACATTAAGGGATTGAAGGGCTTGAAATATGATATTCTGGAGGTCACAGGAACTAGGATTAAAAATTCAAGAATCACCTACCC
Source organism: Pseudochirops corinnae (assembly GCA_028646515.1). NCBI lineage: Eukaryota > Metazoa > Chordata > Mammalia > Diprotodontia > Pseudocheiridae > Pseudochirops > Pseudochirops corinnae. The sequence goes on along the minus strand of CM053592.1, from coordinate 1,127,547 downwards.
AGCAAAACTGAGTATAATCCTGTCAGGTGAAAATATGGATGTTCCATGAAATAGAAGACTTTCAAGCATTCTTGATGAAAAAAACAGAGCTGAACAGAAAATTTGACTGAAGATTTCAGATACAAGAAATAAGCATGTGAAAGTAAACGAGAAAAAGAAACCATAATGAACTTATTAAAGTTGTACTATTTACATTCCTACATGGAAAAATGATAATTGTAACTCATGAGCCTTTTCTCAATATGAGGATAGTTAAAAGGAATATATATGTGTAATATGTATGTACACATATATATGCATAATATATATGTGTGTGTATAGGAGGGTGTATTGTGTATAAACATGTGTGTATATGTGTCCACATATATACAAAGACAGAGGGCACAGGATGAGTTGAATATAAAGGGATGATATCTAAAAAAATAAAATTAAGAAGTGAGAGAGGAATTTATTGGGAGAAGGAGAAAGGGAGAGATAGAATAGGATAAATTGTCTTATATAAAAGAGGGAAGAGAAAACTGTTACAATGGAGGGAAAGAGCAAGAAGGTGAAAGGGAATGAGGCTGGCAATTGGCTTAAGGAGGGAATAACATACACACTCAATTGGGTATCTTACCCTACAGGAAAATAGTGGGTAGGGGATAAGAAGGGGGATGATAGAAGAGAGGGCAGATTGGGGGAGAGGGTAATTAGAAACAAATACTTTTGAAAAGGGATAGGGTGAAAGGAGAAAATAGAATAAGTGGGGGTGGGATAGGATAGGGAGAAATATCATTAGTCTTTCATAATATAACTATTATGGAAATGTTTTGCATAACTACACATGTACAACCTATATTGAATTGCTTGTCTTCCCATTGGGGGTGGATGAGGAGAGAAGAAGGGAAAGAATCTGAAACTCAAAGTTTTAAAAACAAATGTTAAAAAATCATTGTTTTACCTGCAACTGGGAAATAAGATATACCAACATTGGGGTATAGAAATCCATCTTGCCCTACAAGAAAGTTGGGGGGAGGGTTAGGGGAGGACATAAGAGAGAGCAGATTGGGCAAAGGGGTATTCAGTTGGCTTGCTATCTTGGGGTGGGGGATAGGGGAAAGATATGGAGAAAATTTGTAACTCAAAATCTTGTGGAAGTGAATGTTGAAAACTGAAAACAAACAAACAAAAGAAAATAAAAAAAAGACAGGCCATCCATTTACATGTAATTGGGGGGAAATAAAAGGTTATTTGTACATGCAACTAAAGACAGACCTTCTAGCAGGTGGATGGATTTATATTTGTTATCTGGACAAAAATCTGCTCTTCTGCCAATGTATAAGGATTAGCAAAGGAGACATATCTCATGGTTTCTCCATTAGTAGGTCATGATTTGCAGCTGACAAGCTTTGTTTTCCTTTGTTTCACCTTCCAGGCCTCATATTTATCTTATCTTGAAAACTGTCCTTACCAGTATTTCACTCTAAAGGTGTTATGCAGATAGGTTTTTTTTTTCCTAGTCAGGGTAAAAAGGAAAATCAAATGGAATGACTAGGTCATCTCTAGTACTCACACTCTCCTGGAGTGAGAGAAAGCAAGTGTTCCAGAGCCCAAGAACAAGGCTTGATTTCCTAATAGTGAGATCCCAAATATAGAGAAACAGAAAAAACCCCACCTGAATTTAGGAACCATTTCTTCGAAAGCACAGATTCAGTTAAAAAAAAAAAAAGATGCAGTAGGGGCATGTATTGCATCATAAGGATAGGAATTTACCAAATGGGCATCCAGTCTCCCTATACTATGGCCCAATTCTATGACTGTCTGGTGGGATCTGATAGAATTATCATTCTGGTACTGTGGCATTCAAACCAAGGGATCAGAAACAATTTTGACATCCTTCTCAGAAAGTGACTCCCTAGCTCAAGCCCTGTCCAAATCCTGAAGTTTCCCTGAAAGTGGGACCTGATAAGTTGGGTCTAAGTTTGTCTATGTCATCATTAGCAGGCTAAAAAGACCAAAAAATTCCAAGCAAGCAATGATCAGGATGAAACTTTTAATCAGAATGGAAATAAATCAATGGAAACTTTCTTAAGAGTCATACTCCACAAGTGCCATCACACCCTGTCTTTTCCAGCATAGTCCATGGAAAAGCTTTTTTTCCCTCCTGGGGCCCATCTCCAAAATGGGGGGACCACGAGGAGATTTATAGAATCTCAGGTTCCATACCCCATGAGTCAGGATGTCATTTATCCTCTGCTTGGTTCCCACCTGGTGTCAGCACTTGGCCATGGCTAAGTCATGAATGCCCCTCTTGGCCCCTTTTTATACCTCTCCACAAAGTTTGAACATGGCACAGGTGGATCTTGGTGGCTTCTGAAGTACTGCTGGTTCATATTCTCCATGTTGCTTGACCTGTGGCCAGATTGTCTTGTCCTACTGGGTTCTCCTTTCTGGTGGGGGCCACAATTCAGGATTTGGTGTTGGGTTTGTACACATGACTTATCTCTTTCATTTCCTTCCCCCTTTTCTGACCATAACAAAAGCCTGTGCCCTGCAGACACATAACTCATGGGAATTGAAAGCGTGGTCCTTTCATATTCAAGGTTGTTTCTTGGAGTCTGAGTCCTCGTGGGAAGTGTAGTTCATGAGAGATTGGACCAGTGTCTGCAACATGGCATACTGAGAAATGTGGATGTGACCTGGTCCAGCACCTGCTATATCTTGCCAACATCAAGTGAGATCATATTTGCAAAGTGCTTGGGATAATTATTGGCACCTGGTGGATGCTCTATGTGTGGAGCTATTACTGTCATCTCACCAGCATCCTTAGTATTATTATCCAGACAATATTGTTTTAAAATGTTATTCATTGGGTCAACTTGGGAGGGGGGTTGCATTGAATAATTGTGGAGACAGCCCATGTCCCATGACATACTGAGAATCATGTAAAAATTAACGTTAGAGCTCATGGGCAATTAGGTGATACAGTGGATTGAGCTCTGGGCATGGGGGCTGAAGGACTGTCAAATTAAACCTCAGATACCTAACAGATATGTGGCCCTGGGCAAATGATTTAACACTGGCCTTAGTTTTCTCATCTGTAGAATGGTGGTGATCTTAGCACCTACCTTTCAGGTTTGTTTGAAGATCAAAGGAGATAAGAGCTGTGAAACATTTTTCAAACTTTGAAACACCCTTTCTAGAAATGCACACTGTGTGGTGGTGGTGGCTGCCCTTGATAATAGAAGGCAGTGTAAATATCTCTTCTAGAGAGGTCACATTACAACCAGCTTCCAGCTGATGCCGTCTGTTTGCCCAAGAAGTCCAACTTACCAGTCAGCTTGTCTTCAACAGCTCTAAAAGTGGAGAGTGAATATGGGCGTGCAGACTTCACATGGTTCAGAGATAACAGAAGCCAACATATTGGCTGCTTGTCAAGGTGGATCTATCTAAAGCCTGTTCTTTAAAATCATTGGAATGCCCTCAAGGCTGCCTTGGGGAAAGACTGGAAAGCTATAGACAGAACTGCCTGTTTTGCCTAATCTCTGAGGAGAATGGAGAGTCAAATTCATTGAGTTTCCTCCTTCTGTTACTGCCACTAAAAATAGCAAAATTTCCCCAATCTGGTCTAGCAGGTCTGGGACTTAGAGAAAGTTTCTCAAGAGTCACAAGGAAGACAAACAAAGGAATGAAGTCACTGTTTTTCTGGCCATCTTTCAAGCTAAAGTGCAAGGTAGCTGGGCTCCATTTCTTCCACACCTGAGGTAGTAAAAGCCAGGGCTTTTACAGGGAGGGTCTATGGTTGTTACATAGAGATTGTGATAAGAGTAATGTCTGCCAAGTAGGCTAGGCTGGTTTTCCCTTAAAATATATTCGAATCATCCTTTAAATCCCAATGGCCTCAGGAGACTAAGGCTTGGACTCTTGAGGTGGCTTCTTGAGGGGGCCCAAGTCTAAAATCCAGCATGCATTGTCATTCTCCCACAGGTTTCTGACCAGCAGACTAGGACAGCTGACTCAGAGGCAGGAAAACTGTGCCAGACTGACTCAATGGCGTCTCCTTGCTGAATAAGCCCTTCTTTGCTAGTTGGTGATCTCCAAGCATCTCATTAAACCTGAGGCACCACACTGGCCTGAATCACACCTGGCCTACAACAACGGTGCTTTAGGACACTGGCAAGGTCTCTCTTCAGAACTTTAGTATCTGTTGTGAGATGTGGGAGACACCGACACAGGACTGCCTAGTGCGGTATGCCCACAGCAAGGACAGCAGGAGCTCTTCCTATGAGATTCCATGCATCCGATCAGGAAGGCATCAGTGGACAGGCCTTTCTCTGGCCCCTGGTCTTTATCACAGGCCTTCTCTACATACCATCCCATGGAGAGAGGGGAGTTGAGCTGGATTCCTTGGTGGCTGTGTTTGTCATCTCCTGGGCCTTAAACATCCTGCAGCCACTTTCCCTCCTCACCCCCAGCTTCTTGCTCCCAGTGCAGCAACCCCTATTGTACGGCACTCATAGAACCCTGTCCTCAGAACAGTGTGGTGAGGCAAGTTCTGCAACAAGCTCCCCCCACCCCATTTTGAGGAGAAGGGAAGTGAGATTGAGTGGAGAAGTGATTGTGAAAATAACACTCCCTGACGTTCACTCATCAACACAGAATCCCCAGTAATGTGGGACGGAGATGGCGGGAGGGGGAGAGGAAGGCGGCAGGAGGAGGAAGCAGAGCAGAGGGAGACCATTAGCCTGCCACTTGTCTCTCCCTAATGGATTCCAAGCTCTCCCTTTTTCCATTTGCAGTTCCTTCCCCTTTCATCTGAAGCTTTTCCCCTCATGAGCCAGATCTGCAGAAAGCATCCCTGATGCATGTGGGTGGGAGAGCCTCCCAGGGAGTTCCATTTCATTTGTTTGGCTTTATCTTAGCAGCAATGCCTTCTGAGAAGCTTCCTCCTTCCCCCCAGAGCACCGCCCCCCAGCTCTCCCCACGCCCCCCCGGGACCACACCCCCAAACAGTTTGGCAAAACTGCCTAATGGACTGATCGGGACGAATGGTGCATCCACTCTCCATTTTTCTAGCCTACTACTGTTAACTGAAGAGAAAGAAATGATTTTCCCTTGGGATGGGACATATCTGACCTGAGCCGCACCTGGAGCGTTCGTTACCCTCTCCAGGATGCTTCTGTGTGCACAGTGGTCACGATGGTGCTGCTCTTCCTTGTGTTCTTCATCCGTTTTGCTTTGCTCTGGCCACGGAGATTCACTCAAGGGGCACAATTGCCCACTTAGACTGATCTCTGAGACCTTCACAGACTAAGGACTAAATCATTGCTCTGAGGAAGGTCAACACCTCCAACAAAGGAGCCCATTGGGAGTCAGTGTAGCACGAGGCCCACAGGCATCCAGGCAGCCCCCAGAGCAATGACCTCAGGTGTGTCTCCAGCCCAGCCCAGCCCCTTCTAATGCAAAGGATGGCACCCAGAGATCTGTGTTCATGATTCCCCTGTCCCCAGCCTTCCTCTCATGGCAAGGTTCTCATAGAGAGAATAATGCAGCAGGAAAGAAATGTTGTATGTTTGTGGCCAGAGGGGCTTCACAGGCGACTGGAAAGCTCTTGCAATAGAGAAACTGTCCACAGTGAGGGGCTTGGTGTCCCTGTGCTAAGGCTGGACAGCTCTTTCAACTGAGGTGAACAATGAGTCTGGGCTTCTATATTTTTTTTGTGGAGGCAGGGTAACAGTGTAATGATGGATTTGGGGTCAGAGGACATGGGTTCAAATCTCGGCCCTGCTACTTGCTGCTTGTATAATCTTGGGCAAGTGTCAACCTCAGTTTCCTCATCTGTAAAATGAGAGTTTGGAATTATATAACTTCTGATGTCCCTTCCATCTCAGATCCGTTCTTATAACTTCTCTGGCCCTCAGTTTCCTCACTTGTAAAATGCAAGGTGGTTAGCCTAGGTGGCCTCTGACATCCCTTCCATTTCAAGGTCAATGGTGTTAGTGAGGATGAGAGTCTCATGGCATTTTCAGACCCTCCTCCAGTTTCATGCCTTTCCACATTTCTCCAAGTCCTTTGTATTCACATACTCACAGAGTCTCGGAGCTGGAAGTGGACATTATCATGGTTGCCTCCTGGAAGCAGACAAAAAGTCCCCTCAACAACACCCCCAACAAGGTATCACCCAGCCTGTGCTTGAGGATGTCCAAGGAGCGGGAGCCCCATGGTCCTGCAGCAGACTTCTCCCTTCCTAGGAAGCTCCAGGAGTGAGTGCGGACAGGTTTGAAGCCTCTCGGCCTTTTTGGAGCTCCATGACTCACAGCCAGGCAATACCATGGGAAGAGGGTCTGTGTTAAAGAGATGAGCTTTGACAGCAGCCAGCAGCTTGGGAGCATCAAAAAAAATGGCAGTTTCCTAAAAGAGATGCATTTCACTCTTCTTCCGTTCAATTTGAACTTTTGTGCATTTTTTTTTTTCATTCTGTGGCATCTGTTAAAAAGTAACTTTGAGCAGCTGGAAGACCAATGTACTCACCTGCATGCCCTAGGTGAGGAAGGCTGGTCTCAAGGGATCTTCAACCTTCTGGAGGGGTCCGCTTATGATGCCCAATGGGAGCATCCAGTACAATGTCATCCACAGATATAGGAGCCTGGATTTGAGCTAGAAAGCCCCTCAGGGACCAGCTAGCTAACAGCCTCCTCTTCATTTTACAACAAAGGAAACAGGACAACAGCTAAAGTCTATGTGCTGTTTGCTAGGACTTACTACAATGTTGTGCTAAGTGCTACACAATTACTATCTCATTTCTATCCTGATAACAGTCCTGGAAGATAGGTGTGGTTATTATCCTCATTTAGAGGTTTGTGACTTGCCCAGAGTCACACAGCTAATGAGTGTCTGAGACTGGATTTGAACTCAGAACTTCCAGACTCCAGGCACAGCCTTTTACCCCCTGTGCCACTTGGCTCCTCCTAACTCACTTGTCCAAGGTCACACAAGCAGTAAGCATCAGAGGTAAAATTTGAACCCAGACTCCACTGAGTCTATAGTCAGCACTGTTTTCCATGGTGCCACTCATATACATATGGAAGACCTCACCCCTTGGGGGAATCTGCCTTCTTTTGATTCTGGACCAGATGCTGCCCATGATGGGGACCATGGAATTCCACCCATTGGGGGCACAAGTTTGGCCATCTGCAGAGAGAATGCTGACCTTCCAAAGCAGCTGGCATAATTGTCAGAAGAAAATGCACATCTCTGTTCCTAGTTGGCAGAGTTAAGGAAGAGAATCCCTGAGCCAGCTGGACCACAGTCTCATCCTCATTCAATCCCACCCTGTCTCTAGATACATTTTCCAGGAAAAATAATGAACTCCTGTGTTCTTTATGCCTCTCAAGTTCCCTTGGAAACTTACTTAACCTGGGACTTACTTACCCTGGGAATTCAATTCAATTATTTGAACACCCACTGTATCCAGACACCGAGAGGGATATGCAGTTAGATAAGAGACTTTTCTCTTGCCACTTACAAATTAATGGGAACACAAGACAGCTAACATCATCAGATACATATAATAATGATAAGGCACACGTAGACAGGGGTAGCCTTGACCCTCTCCAGGTTCACACTTTCTCCCTGGGCTGGGTTGGTTTGCTCACCTGTCTGCACCCACTTGGTATGTTGGGATGGTCCTCCAGAGTCACACATGTGGCTGCTTTCTTTTCTAGAGTGCTGGTGCCGGCCAATGGCTTTTCCATCAATAAACTAACCACTAATATTCAGTTAATCTTAGCCAACATATTTACTGAAAATGCCAAACAAATTCCCTTTACCTAACATTAAATGTCAGCTACATTTGGGCACGCACCTACAATGGGCACACACTATAGGCTCAGGGTAGTAGCACGCGTGCGCGCGCACACACACACACACACACACACACACACGCACTCCCTACATGTGACCAGCATAACTCACAGCTCTGGGACAGTGCTCTCCAAAATCCCCCTTCTATCTCTAGGTGTCCCTAAGTGTTCAGCACAGACTTCCTTTGCCAAACTGAGTTGATCCATGGTGTGTCTCATTAACATCTCATTGCACGTGATTTAGCCAGATGAGGCAGCTTCTCTGATTCCCTGTTTTCAAGCTGTTCCTCTGCTCAGCTGGATTTATACTTTGACAGCAACTGTAGCATATATCACTTCTGACTTCAGGCTTAGTTGATGCCTTTAGTTGAAATTATGTTATTTTCTGTTAAGAACAGGCAATAATTTTTGTCCTAAAATTGACAAAAGACAATTCTACTCCTTTGTAGGAATCTTCATCTATTTTACACTTCTCAGCAATGACAGGTGTAATGCAGACGTTTCCCCTCCC
>CM053592.1:1089419-1118695 GCA_028646515.1 Pseudochirops corinnae | reverse complement strand
GGGAGGGGAGAAAATCTGAAACTCAAGTGATTGTGGAACTGAATCTTGTAAATTAAAAGTAAATGAGCAAATAAATAAATATAAAAAAAAAAAAAGATATGGACCCCAAAACAATAGAAGGGACTTTCCCTAAGTAGGTACTTGGGTAGTCATAGCAATAGCTGTCCTTAAGGTGACCTTGTGATGCAGAAAGATTTATTGTAATATCATTATCATACTTACCTACCCCCCAAATAGGTTTTTCTGTGGGCATTGTGGGTAATCACATGTTCAGTTCCACTGCAGCTGGGACCCTTCCTCTATTACTTAATCCCTTAACAAACCCTGCATGCTTTTTTAATATTTACAATTTCTGTTATATAATTGCATCCTTAGCTGATAAAAGTTCATCTTGCTTTCTATGAAGTTGCTGGTTCCTCTAGGAACTTAGTCCGCTTCATGAGAGGCATCCATCTCAATAAATGCCTATGCTTGGATTAGGGGTGTCTGACTGAATTCTTTGAGAGTGTTCCACCACAACACATCATGAAACCCCAACATAACGATTGATCAAGAATCCTGATAGGGTATGTGGTCTGTTCACTGGTTATCTCTTGCCCTTGCCTTGTGACCCAACCAGCTGCTTTCCTTTCTATTTCCACCTATTCCTTTGATGGAATCCTTCCTAATGCTTCTTTGTACTTCACTGTGTTAATGTGCTAACTCCTACCATGAACCTCTCCATCCCCCTTTGGATTATCTCCAACTTCAATCCTTTGGAGAGTGCAGTGTTTCATGGCTCATAATCATGACTTAAATAAAAACCCTAAAAGTTTTTACTCTAAAATACAGAGCACTTTTCTTTGTCACCAAAATCATCTCTTTTATCATTTGTTAACCTCTCTATCACTGCTGGTTAAGGTCTTTTCCACTATTTTAATTGTGGCAAATATAGTGCTAACTTCTCCTCCGGTTGTTTTATGATGTCGTGTTTAACATTAAGATTATTTTTCCATCTATTGGTGCTTATAGGATGAGATCCTGGTCTTAAACTGTTTTCCACAAAATTTTTCCCCAGTTTTCCCTCTGATTTTTGCTGCATCTTGTTCCTAGAATCGATGTTCTAGCATTTATCAAACATGAGGTTACTGTTTTGCTCACCTCATCTATTACCCTGCTCCATTGTTCTCTTGTTTTTCCAAGACTAGAGGTTTTGTAATTTACTATTTTGTAATAAAATTTGTCATCTGGTAATGACATTCTACTTTGCTTCCTTTCTTTCCTTTCCTCCCCAGGAATTCCCTTTATATTCTTAACCATCTGTTCATCCATACAAATTTTATGACTATTTTGTCTAATTCACAAAAGAATTTCAGTGTTTTTTGGTTAGAATCCTAAGTTCATAGATATTGAGATGGAAGGAAATTTGAGGTCATTTAACTCAGTTCTCTCCTTTGACGTAGGAGGAAACTGAAGCCTAAAGAGATTCTGTGACTGATCTAAGGTCATTCTGGTAGAAGGCTGTAGAGAATACTCCAGGCAAGTCTCCTTGATGGCAACTTTAAGCCCAGCACTCTGTACTCTCCAGTACAGTGGCAAAGCATAGGGTTAATTTGCATAACATGGTTATATTCATTAGACTGAGGCAGCCAAGTGATGAATATTGACCATCTCTCTGTTAATTTTGATCTATTTCTTTAAAGATTGTTTTATAGCTATATTGATAGAATGCCTCTGAGTGTCTTGGTTGACTAACTCCTTGATAGTTAATAAATATGGTTATTTTTAATGAAATTCCTCTATTCCTTCATCTGGATTTTGTTAGTAATAGATAGATTTTAGCAGGTTCATTTCTTTTATACTACTACTTTGCTGAAACCATTTATGATTTCAATTATTTCTGTAGACTTGCTTGAATTTCAAAGCAAATCACCCTGATATCCACAAAACAGAAATACATTTGTCTCATCTGTCAGAAGCCACAAATAACTGGGACTTCAGGAGATGCCCTAGTGCTGGGTCTCAGATAGAATTTGAAAAGGGCCTGGGTCTTGGCCACCAGTGTACATGTGTGTGAATGGTCTGTGAGTGTGATCTCTCTGGGAGGACTTTGTGATACATCACTTCAGCATTTAGTGATAAAGCTCCTGTCTGAGAATTCAGTTTGGTGCTTAGGTATCAGATTTCTAGATTCTGACCTGCCCATCACCATGGCCCTGGTCTCTTTGATGTTCAGAGAAGTATCCAGTTATCACAGGCCCCGGGGCGATGAGTGCCAAAGAATCCTTTCTTCACTCCTAATCCCAGTGCTTCAGAGTCAGCATCTCACATCAAGAAATCCTCCTTTTCCTCTCTATGTCTCTTTAAATTTTATCCCAATCCAACTCAGCCTCTCCCTTCCCAAGGCCTCTTCCTCTTCCACCCTTCACCCAGTGTTACTGAGGGAAAGATCATTTTTAATAGAAATACCAACAGATGACTTCCCATGAATACAGTAAACTAAATGGTCCTCAATGAGTCCCCTTGACAAATAGCCTGGCAATTACCTAAAATGGCACCACATATACCCTAGGACTGAGTAATGCAACTAAAAGGAACTGCTACTAAGCTCCTCCAGCCAGTCCTTGGCTCAACAAAAAGACTACTGGAAGCCTGCATATACTCTGAGTAGGGATGGAGGGGTAGAAGTCAGCTAGATCTATGCCAAATCAGGCCTGAAGCCAGGGGTAGTTCAGTCCTGGCCTTTTGGAGATACAGCAAGGGCCACTGCATAGAGTGATGGGCCTGCCATGCATATTCATTCTGTGGAGGCTCACAAAAACCTTGAAGTCAGAGCTGCATCAGGAGATGGAGTCATCTCCCAATGAGTGACTGTCCTAGGACGGAAAAGGCATAATACCTAGTCATCCTGTGCCAATGGCTACCCCAGGAAGCCTGTGGTATATCCAATGTCCAGTTGGATACCAAGGCATTCCAGTAGGATGTCAAGTGAACTCTCCTTACATATAAGGAGAAAGAACCAGAGGAGGCTGAGACTAGTCTTCATGTTGGGCTACAAGGAACCTGAAGTTGAAGATGATTTCAGTCACTCTCAACCAGAAGGAGGATAAATGGGAAAGGGGAAAAGTTCAAGCCAGGAGGCCAATGACAAGACTATTGCAATAGTCTAGCTGAGAAGTGTTGAAGGCCTCAACTAGCCATGTGAAAAAAGTGCGTATATCTGACACATATTGTGAAGGTAGAAACTATGGGATGAATGAGAATGGGGAATGGGTGCCTGGTAAGACAGTGATCTTATCAACAGCAATAAGGAAGTTCAGAAGAGTTTAGGGGAAAAGATAAGTCCAATTTTGGACAGGTTGAGTTCGAAATGCCCATCGGACATACAATCAAAAAGTCCAAAAGGCAATTAATGATGCCAGAATTAGCCTCTGGGGAAAGAACAGAAGAGGATAGATAGAGATGAGGATCGTGTGCATAGAGCTGATAGCTGACCCCCAGAGAGCCCAGGAGATCACCAAGCAGGACAGTATAGAGGGAAGAGATAAGAGGGCCCAGCACCAAGCCTTGAGGGACACCCATGGCTGGTGGGCAGGTGATGAGTGAAGACCAAGCATATCCACAATTAACAGGTTCAATTGTATAATATGGGCCAGGAATCCAACATCAATTCAACTATCAAAGGAAACCATCAATCAAGCAATTAATTAACAACATTTATCAAGCTCCTACTATGTGCCAAGCACTGTGCTAAATGCTAAAAATTATTAATATACTAGAACCTACTGATAACAACAGTAAAAATAACAGTTGTGTTAAGAGATGCAGAAAAGGCTTTTGGAAAAAATGTCCCACATACTTGTGTTTTTAAAAAAGAAAAAACTTTTAAAGGCATCAGAATCAATGTAGAAATATAGTTTTCCTTAATATTATGAATCCTATTTGTCTAAAGAAAGTCAGCTAGATGATGCAGCAGGAAGAGCACTAGACCTAGAGGCACTAAGATCTGAATTCAAATCCAGTCTCAGACACTTACTAGCTGTGTGACCCTAAGCAACTCACTTAATCTCCACTTCAATTTCCTCAACTGTAAAATGAAGGTGATATGTACTTCACAGGACTCTTGTGAGAGTCCATTGTAAGCATTTGTAAAGTGATTTAACACTGGGTCTGGCAAACAGCAGGCACATAACAAGTACCTGTTTCTTTCTTTCTTTCCACAATCAAGGCTTAAGAGGAAACACGAGAGGCTTCTCCCATAAGATCAGGGGTAAAGCAAGGATGTCTATTGTCATCACAATTAGTCGTCTTTAAATGTCATCGATCCAATATCATTTTGAGGGAATAAGGAAAATCAAACAGAAACAACAATATGGCCGTTTGAAGGCTCTATGATGGTTTTATTCAGGGAACCTCAGAGACTAAACTAAAAATTAATTGAATCAACTAATAACTTCAGTAAAGTAGAAGGACATTAAATAAACTCACAGAACTCATCAGCTCTTCTGTGTTTTACCAACAAACTCCAGCAAGAAATAAAAAAAGAAATTCTACTCAAAACAACCACATACCAGAGAAAATATCTGGGAGCCCATCTACAAATACCAAAGGAGTGATCTGAACACAAATCCAGAGTACCAGAGAAATAAAGAGAAAAATCATCGGTAAGAGGTTAACTTTACTGACCCTCACCAGCAGTGCTTGGGCTCACGGTAGCTGACTAGGCATTTTTTAGCACACTTCTCCTCGCTCTCTGTTTGGTTTGGTTTGTTATGGACTTGAAGTGGAAATTTTAAGTTTCAGGAATGAACATCTTTAACATTTAAAGAGAATCAGCGTTCCCCAATTGATAAATGGTCAAAGGATATGAACAGGCAATTTTCAGAGGCAGAAATTAAAGATATCTATAAGCATATGAAAAAATGCTCTAAATCACTATGGATTCAAGAAATGCAAATCAAAACAACTTTGAGGTACCACACCTCACCAGTCAGATTGGCTAAGATGACAAAACAGGAAAATGACAAATGCTAGAGAGGATGTGGAAAAATTGGAACACTAATGCATTGTTGCTGGAGCTGCGAACTGATACAACCATTCTGGAGAATAATCTGGAACTATGCCCAAAGGGCTATAAATAATTGCATACCCTTTGACCCAGTAATACCATTTCTGGGGTTGTATCCCAAAGAGATCAGAGAAGTGGGAGGAAGACCCATATATACAAAAATATTTATTGCAGCTCTCTTTGTGGTGGCAAAAAACTGGAACTTAAGGGGTTGCCTATCAACTGGGGAATGGCTAAACAAGTTGAGGTATATGCATGTAATGGGACACTATTGTGCTATAAGAAATAGGGAGGAGATGGTCTTCATATTCACCTGCAGAGCCTTATACAAACTGATGCTAAGTGAGGAGAGCAGAACAAGGAAAAATTAGTACACAATCACAGGCACATCGTATGTGTAACGACCAACTTTGAAAACCTGGATTCTTCTCAGCAATGCACAGTTACAAGAAAACTCTACAAGTCTCAGGATGGAAGGAGATATCTACATTCAGAGAAAGATCTAGAAAGAACAGAGTTTAAATGGAGACTGAAGCAATCTACACGCTAGCATTCTTTTCCATGTTTGGTTTTCTTTCTTTTTTCCCATTGTTCACTCCATTGGTCACAACTCTTCTATACAACCAGACTAATGTCTAATGTGAAAGTATTTGCAGATCCTATAATTGACTGTATGCTGCCATGGTCCGGGGCGGGGGGGGCGGGGCAGAAGAGAGAGGGGAGAAAATTTGAAACTCAAGGGATTGTGGAACTGAATCTTGTCAACTAAAAGTAAATAAACAAATCAATTTTAAAAAAAGAATTGGTATTTTATAATGTCTGAAGAAGATTGAAGGTTAACAATTTGTGTTTTAGGCTGAGGTGAATAATCTTTTATAAGGCATCTGCTAATTAGCATATCATCCAATGATTCAAAATAACTAGTAATCCCAATCATCAGTCTTTATAATAATCTAAAATCTTTAAATGCAAATTCAATATTTTTTAATGTTCAGATTTCCTTCCTCCTACAAAAGGCTAGTGTATGCCCCTTAAAGGAACTGTCTCCAAGCATTTCTTCAGGCACAGTCAGCTTCTGAAAAGCATGCTCAAAGTTTTTGGGTTTTTTTCTCTTTAACTACTTCCTACTTTAGCTCTTAGAATATCGGCGTGCAATTTAAATATTTGCAACTTAGGCATTTAAAAATCATCACATTCAAGTTTCTGCCCAGTCATTCAGTTACATTCTTCCAAGTAGAGCTTTAAAACAGAAGTCTGGATTTTTCAGACATAAAGTCTACCATGATCACATTTGGGGGAGATCAGCTCGAAGATAAACATACAAGTCATTCTTCAGTAACAAGAGAACTGGGCCAGTTGAAGAGCAGGAAAGAAAAGTCAGTGAGCTTCCAGGGAATCACTTAATGACAGTAAGATAATCAAAAGGAAGAAAAGGGGAGAGAGAGAGAGAGAGAGAGAGATCAACTAACAGAGAAAGACAAAGAGAGACAGAGAGAACAAGAGAGACAGAAATATAGAGACAGAGACAGAGAGAGAGTAATTTAAAATACTCTATTTCTGAAGAAGAGTCAGAAGCCTTTTCCTGATACAATCAATCTCAGATGATGGGAAACCTGCTTCGTTCATACATAATGGAGGAACTGGTCCTTATGACATGTGCACCATGTTTTTCTTGGTAGCAGCCTACATGGAGCATTTGGGGAGCTTGCTTCTGGAAATGTGTCTTAAAGGGGCCCTTTCCCCAATTTAGAGCATAAGCAGGTGTTCTCTGCTTCTTGTCATCTTCTGTGTGACAACAAAAAGCCTTTTAATGGCTGATGAGCCAGAACTGAGGGCATCCGCAAAAGGCTCTACTGAATGGCAAAGCTCTTGTTTCCTTGATAGTAAATGATTCAAGACCTGCCGTTGGCTTTTGTGGGGTTGGGGAGAGAGACAGACATCTTCTTAAGATTCCTCATCACCCCACTTAGATCACCAAGTAACAGTGAATCCCTTGTGTTATTTTTTTCTATCTTCATTGTCTTTCCTTTTTTCTTTGGTGAGTGAGCATCAGAGGTGGATGGACGAGGATGTGAGCTTGTGGGTTTTGAAAGGTCATAAGAGACACCAGAGATCCAGCAAAGTGAATCCATCCCAGGGTTGGCCAGAAGCTTTAATGGCCTAGCTGAGCAAACAGCCTCACTTGGCCCAATCCAACAAACAGTGGATGAACCCAGCTGCTGAGGCCTATGTCCTATGAGCCAGGCAACAATACCCAGGAGTGACCTTGGGGGAAAGGGGAAGGGATAGTCGCCAGTTCATGTTTCAGTCTCACCAAAGCCTGGGTTAGTAGAGGAGCATGGGCTCCCAGTTTGGGAGGTCACTGAACTTCCATTCCTGCCATAGCTTCAGAGTAAATCCCTCTTTGTAAAAGCTAATAGATGATAATTGTCTAATTGCCATTGAGAAGAGATTAACTCATCTCAGTGATATAGGAGTACATGTTTTATGGGGTCTTGTGAGTAATAGTACAAGAAAAAGACCTCCAACTCCTCAGAGCCACCCCTATAATTCTGAAGGGAGCAGTAGTCTGGCTCTGGAAACCCAACTTACTAGTCAAGTGTGTGTGATGGGAAAATGAGTCCAGGGCCTTCAAGTGTTCCATGTACCTGGCCTATCTTCCTCTCTTTACTTCAAGCAGCTGTGTTAGAATAAAGAGAGTTTACTAAATTGCAGACAATTTGGAAAGTTTAAAACCTCTTACTGCAAAATCCTCATTTATTTTCTTGTCTCCTAGCCAAGGTACTATAATAAGGAAAACAGAAATAATCTTTTCTCGTGGTTGATAGAGCTAGAAGAAAAGGAATTCAACTCAGATAAACCAGCACAGAACAAAAATAAGTATTTTTGTTCACTTTAACACTCTTAACTAGACAAGCAACGAGAAGACTAAAATCAAAATCTAAGTGTGTCTTTTCTTTCTGTGGAAGCCTTTATATTCCCCTCAAAGAAAGCATCTCTCTCAATGCTCGAGGAACTAGATATGTGCAGATACACCTGGTGGTTGTGGCTAATGAAGGACAGAAACCAGACTCCATCTGCTCTTTTCTATGGTAAGGCTACATTCAATACCCTTTGGGCTCCAGAGATAAGGATGTCCACAGTATAGTTTCTTCCCAAATCTCAGGTCACTTCCAATGCAGGAATTTCTTTTTCCACCTTGTACAGGCTTAGACTTGGTCTCCACTACAGCACTGGGTAGCTTTGTCATTAGAGTGGCAAAATGGGTTAAGTGTAACCTAATTTTAAAAAGAATTGGACCAATCAGCTTTTAAATAACGTAAGCAGTGGCCAAGGTTTCGTTGCATATATCAAAGTCGTACTTCATGGAGACTGCCCAAGTGTTTAGCTAAAAAAAAAAAACAACAACAACAACTTACAATAAAATAGATCTTATTCATCCTTACCAGAACAAAGAACCATTTTGTCAAGGTAACCAGACATGCTTATCAGAAATATCTGGTTATCAGATTTATATAATCAAGCTGTTTACCTACTTATATGCATGGATGGTTCATGGCATTACAAATTCAAAATGGACTCACTCATGTCAAGAATGCTCCTGCGACAATAACTAAGAACACTGGGCTTTCCACAGGTCTGGATTTGATTCCAAGGCTATGGAAATTACTCTGAAGAAAGCAAAGATGAACATATCAGCAGGGCTACATCAAAGGGACACAGAGAAAGTCTGTGCTGGAGTTGACATAATTTTGAGGGTATTGAGGGAGTTATTCTGAAAGTGTCTGAAGTCAGGAAAAACTGAAAAGAGCTGAAAACATGCCTTCCCCTATTACCACCAAAGAAGTTGGCCAAGGTAAGCTCAGTACCTATTTAGTCACACAGCCACTTTTTCATCTGCATGGAATTTTAAAGGAAATAGTCTACACACACATCAAGAGTATCCTTAAGGTATTAGAAGGAAACATTAGAATATCAAATAGAGGAACACTGGAGATACAAAGACAAAAAAGTAATCATCCCTGCCCTCAATGAGTTTGTAGTCTAATGGAAGAAAATGTATATATACATGCAGGTAAGTATGTATCTGTATACATATATATAAACATATGCATGCATATTTGCATATATACATATGTACATGTGTGTGTTGTATGTACATCTATAAATATATGTATGTATTTACACAGAATATATACATATATATGTATATATATACATATATATATATATATATATATAAATTAAATACAGAGTAGTTTGGGGAATGGAGGCATTAGCAGTTGCTAGGAGAGAGGGAATCAAGGAAGACTTCAAGTGGGAGGTGACACTTGTGCTAAGTCCTGAAGGAAACCAATGCTTATGAGAGGTAGAATTGAGAACAGAGAGCATCCTAGGCACAGGGGAGAGTCACTGCAAAAGCACAGAATAGAAAAGGAAGGCCAATTTTATGGGATTGTAGAATGTTTGGAGAAGAATTGTTGTTTGTCCTTCATTTTCAAAGAAGACCAATGACATCATGGGTGACGTCTTGACTCATGTGTGAGTTGGATTTAAGTGAGGCAGAGCTGCACAGAGTTATCAGCCTCACTCTCTCTTCCAGAGTCATCAAAGTCCAGTGGCAAGACCAAAGTCAGAATGGCTGGCCATGGCCTGAGATGCAGTAGATGACCTTGGCATCTAATGTTTGACCAGGCTCTAAGCTCTCCACAGAGCCTTCTTCAGCTGCCTTGCTGGCTGGTGGAACCAATTGTTTGTATATACCCATTTCACTGGGAAAAGTCTTCACATGCTTAGGGTAGACTTCTCCCCTAACTCACCTATGGGTTTGAGTCCTGTTGGTTGTCCTCAACCTAGTTTAACCATGTGCCAAGATGGTTTTCTGGGGTGTGGTCACTGCACACACTACAGTCTCTTAGAACCTCAGGTGAGAGTTAGGTACCAGGTAGACACCAAAGGTGGATGAACAGCCCTGAAAAGGGCTAGGGCAAACCCTCATACCAGAGGGGCTAATCCTCCTTAAACACTCCATACACCCCTGGAGAAAAGAGACATGTAAAAAGACTGGAAACATTGAAAATACTAGGGTGTGAAGAGCTTTAAATATCAAAGGAGTCTATCCCAGATCCTGGAGAGATCTTTACCATCATACCATTGACTATTGATACTATGTTGAGTAACAGAGATGAGCTCCCATTGTTCATTGACTATTTTTAAAAGAAGATTTTATTCAATAGAACAAAATATGGCATCAGAGGCTCTCCTTCAAGAAATTGTCTCTGGTGAATGCATCAAATCTTACAAGATTCCTTGAAAGATATGAGAACAGAAATAAACTTGTTCCATTGCCTTTTGGTTATCAATAGCAGACAAGGTATAAAACAGAGGTGCATTATTTCCAAAGGAGTTCCCCACTTTCCTGTTGGCTACCCAGCATAGGACATGAGTGGGGAAGGTTATTCTCTGGAAACAACAGGGTCCTCCAAATGTTCCTCTCTGGGGATAACAAGGAGCTTATCTGGAGCAAGTTCCAAACTATTGCAGAGCTACCAAGAGGAACATTTTCCCTCAAGAGGTTGGCTTAACTACACACAGAAAAAAACCTAAGGGAATGAAAAATGCCTATTGTTCAGGCTGAAGCACAGGACTGGAGAGTTGGAAAACACCTTGGTGGCCATCAGCTCCAATCCATACATGACAGGGATCTCCACCCCCAACTGCACCCCAGAACATGCCAGTGGAGTCAGCACCTGGTTCTGTTTGAAGACCTCCAAGCAAAGGAACATAAAGGGAGGAGAAGTTGAGTTTGCCATTGTATCTAGCAACAGGAGACTCCTCATTCCCAACATGAACTGCCTCCCTTCCCCCTGTCCCCACAGCTCTCTGTCCTTTCTTTACTTTCATCTTCTCCCTCTAGTATGGAAAAGACAGTCTGGAAGACACCAGTCTTCATTCATGAGACCAGTCCTGGCACAGGTAGAGATTTGAATATCTTTGGTTTGAATATCTTTCAGAAGGAGAGCAGACATTGCCTCCCTCCAGAAGTCACCGAGACAGTGGAGGCACATTGAAATCATACCCTGAAACCTGAACAAGTTTTTATAAATGGGAGAAAATGTAAAGAGAGAAAGATTAATAACACAGACATAAATCACACCTCTAGATGTAGTATAGATATACCCTTGAGGCAAAACCAAGCCAAGTCTGAGAAAGGGGGAATTGGTCCTAGCCATGGAAGACACCCAGAAATACTGCTAAGTGATGCCAGCATTACTCTAGTGAAGGCCCTCATCTCCTCATGCCTGGACTATTGCAATGTCCTGCTGGTAGGTCTGCAGAGCTCCAGGATCTCCCCATTCCAGTCTATCTTCAACTAATCACCAAAATAATTTTCCTAAAGGCCAGATCCAAAACCATGTCTCCCCTTAGTCATTAAACTCCAATGGTTTCCTGTTGCTTCCAGGATCAAATACAAAATTTTCTGCTTGGCGTTCAAAGCCCTTTATGACACAAGGTTGTACGTGCACATGCATGCACACACGTGCACACACATGCACACACACGGACACACATACACACGCCTTTCTAGTCCCACACACCCCAGTTTCCAGTGATGTCTTACACCTCACTCCCCACCATGTACTCTTCAATCCAGTGACACCACTTTCCCCTTCCTTGCAGTTGCATAAGGAAGCCACTCCACCTCTTGGTCCAGGGCATTTTCTCTGACTATCCCCCATGCCTGGAATGTTCTTCCTGCTTCCTTTAAGTCCCACCTTAAATCCCATATTCTCCTGGAAGCCTTTCCTGCTCCCTCTCAAGCCCATTGTCTGCTCTCTTCAGAGTTTTCTGGTTTTCCTTCTATACAGTTTATTTGCACAAGTTTATTTACTCACATCCTCTTGTAGATTGTAATTTAGAATGCCCTTCCCTCCAGACATGGGCTGTAATTTGCTTCTTTTTGTATCCCCAGTGCTTAGCACAATGCCTGCCACATAGTAGGCACTTAATACATATGGATTGACTACCTGACTACTCCACATTCCCTGTTTATTTGTTACTGATGGGACATGTCCCCCTCCAAATGCTACAGTGTAATCCCCCCATGTGGGAGTCATTCCCTCTCCATGTCGGACACGATAGGATCCCATCTATACATGACAAATAATAATGATGAACCTTTTAGATCTGTGGAGCACTTTCCTGGCACTCTGACCAGGATCTGTGTCTGACCCAGTCTGAGCATGATTAATGGATGTGTAAGGGAAGATGAAAATGTATTCCTGAGGACGTGTCCTCTCAAGAGGAACAAATGAGATAAAAAGCACACAGAACAGAGTCTGGTACACAGTAGGCACCAGATAAAGGCTTCTTCCCTTCCCCTTCAAGGACAGAGAAAATGGCTTCAGTGTCACCCAGCACCCAGCATAGGCTGCCTTTATTATCTAGGCTTTATTTGGAGGTTTGGAATTTGAATGCTGAAGCTGAAAAGTTAGCAATTGCTTTCCTGTTTATTGCTATAAACAGTCAAATTTATTTCAGATCTGGAAGAACCTGAAAGGACTGATTTTTCATCCGATACCAATTTGCTGGGAAGTCATGGAACTGTCCATTTTTCACATATTAGAGGGTTTGGTTCATTTTTTTTCCTTTTAAATGACTTGCTTTTTTCCCCCCAAGTTATCTGCTAGTGCCTCATCATGGAGAAAGCCTGGATTCTCCATGGTCATGCCCACAGAGAATGAGCTCTGACAAGGTCAATCCAACAATCTGGCCAGGATTTTTGGAAACACTGAGTAGCATGCAGATACAAACAACCTTGAGTGATCACTTTATACCTATCAGATTGGCTAAAATGATGGAAAAGGAAAGCAATAAATATTGGAGGGGATGTGGAAAAATTGGGACACTAATTCACTGTTGGTGGAATTGTGAACTGATCCAACCATCTCAGAGAACAATCTGGAATTATGTCCAAAGAGTTATTAAATTGCTTATACCTTTTGACCCAGCAATACTGCCTCTAGGTCTATTTCCAAATGTGACTGGGAAAAAAGGAAAAGAACCTATATGTTCTAAAATATTTATTGTAGCTCTCTTTGTGGTGGCAAAGAACTATAAATTGTAGGGATTCCTATCAATCGGGGAATGGCTGAACAAGTTGTAGTATATGATCGTGATAGAATACTACTGTGCTATAAGAAATAATGAACTCAATGATCTTGGGAAAAACATAGTTAGACTTGCATGAAATAATGAAGAGCAAAATGAGCAGAAGCAATAGGATGTTGTACACAGTGATAGCAATATTGTTTTAAAAGCAACTTTGAGTGAATAAGTCATTTTGACTAGTATAAATTCCCAGATTAATGACAAAGGACCTATGAAGGAAGATGCTATCTACATCCAGAGAAAGAACTGAAAAATAGAAGTATACAAAGTTTGATTTACATGTATATATATATTTGTGTCTAAAGGTAGCCATCTCTAGGTCAGAAGGAAGAAAAAAGGAAAAAAGGAAAAAAAGAAATTTACATGATCATCTTATTATATATTTTAAAAGAATAACAAATTGTGCATAGCAGGTTTACAGTTTCATGTGTAATAATCTTTTTTATTATATAATGTTATGGAAGTGCTTGTTTTATTCCATAAATTAAAAATGAAATTGAAAGAAAGAAAACCATAAATTAACATCATCTACATTGTGTTGTATTTTTATTTTATTAAATATTTCCTAATTACATTTTAATTTATGTCTGGCAAGTTTTGCAGACCAGGCATGGCCCATGGACTTTATCTTTGGGGAAAACCTCTTCAACGTTGACCTTGCAATGTATATCCCCTTTGACAATGATGGTAAATACCTTGAGCAAACATACCTTCTTTTATTCCTGACTCCATGTGGATACTTGCTTATTCTACAGTCACTTAGTATTAGAGAAAGACACATCTATACTTGCTATCCTTATTCCACATCAATACTAGGAGATCTAGATTCCAAAAGGAAGGTCCCAATTCAAATTCTGCTTCTGACACTTACTAGCTCTATTTCCTCATCTATAAAATGGGAATAATAATTATACCACTGACCTTACAGGACTGTTGTGAGGATCAGAAGAGGTCATGTTTGTAAAGCACTTTGTAAACCTTAAAGCATCATACCAATGTTAGTCATATTTGTTACCGGTGAGCTCATTAGATTTCATTGGCACAGAAAGCTCCAAGACAATGATGAAGGACCTATGATGAAAAGAACTATTCACCTCCAGAGAAAGAACTGATGGAATCTGAGTGCTGATAGAAGCATGCTGGGGGAGAAGGTGCTTTCTTCCTTTTTTCTTGGTGCTTTTTGCTGTTTTCCTTTATAGCAGGGCTAATTTGGAAATATGTTTTGCGTGACTGCACATGTATAAAGTTTTATCAAATTGTTTGCCTTCTCAAGGAAGGGGTGAAGGAAGGAAGAGTGGGGGAGAATTTGGAACTCAAAATTGTTTTTTAAAAAAGGTCAAAAATAGTTTTATGTGTAATTAAAAATATTAAAAGTTTAAAAAATAAAAATATTTATTAGTATACAATGATGATATTTATAATAATTATTATTTATTATAATGATTGGGGTATATTGGGGAACGGCCCCTATATGAATGAATCATATATTACAACTTGTTCAACCATTCCCCAATGTGCTCCAATAATGATAATAATAATATTATCATTATTATAAAATATAAAAATATTATATTGGTATAATGATCAATTAATTATTGTAGGAAGCAGCATAGTAAAGTAGAAAGGGAGCTGGATTGGGGTATTAGAGATCCTAAATCCAAATCCTTTTCAGTCTGAACTTGAGTAAACCTCTCTGGTCCTCGGTTTCCTCATCAGTCGAATGAAGATGAGCTACAAGGCTGCTAGGGACACTTACTGCTCTGTGATCCTCTTTTTGAGAAGGCACACCCATCCTTCCAGTCACTGCCATACTCTCTGCCTCTTCCTTCTCCACAACTGCTAATCTACAGATGATGATTCTTCTTTCACTTGCCTCCTCAAAGGGAAAGGAGGCATACACACACATACACACATATGGCACAAATAAGTTGAGTGGCTACACTAGAAATGGAGGGAGGATTTGCATAATAGAGGGGGAAGAGGTGGTCTTAGCAGAAGCAAATGCTCTTGTAATTGTAGTTACCTTACTCAGAAAGCCACCATGTGGCCATGAATGCATGTATTTCTTCTGTCCCTGTTGTGTCTACTTTTTCCTCACCTTAAGTGGATAAATAGCAGAGAAGCAATGTGTACCAGATTACAGCTACTTGAGCTTCCAAATTACAGAGGACGCAGGAGAGGTCCAGCACCAACAATCCATAGGAGAATGTGCTCATAGACTCAAGAGCCCAGCCTAGTGAGGAGCCAGCCCTGAACCTACTTGACCCATTAGAGCAGGAAATTAACATGACAGCTGAAACACCACATCCTGCAGGGAAGGGAACCTCTCACCCATCCACTATGTGATATGCAGAAGTAAGCTTTAATGAAAGAATGTTTCATATCAGCCACCTTAAGTTTGAGTCCATGTACTTGGTGACCATGTGGGAGTGTAGAGGAGAGATGTGCCCAAGGTGAGGGAGGCATTTATGTCCATTCTTCCTTTCTATTCTTAGTTAATGGCCATTCATCAAAGCTAAGTGATATTAATTGGTTCTTTGGTGTTGAGGAGAGATCAACTGGTCAAAATTATTTTGGTACAGTAATTCTAGGTGATTAGAGACATGGTAACTGATCAACCATTGTTGGGGAAATGCTAACAGGCACTGGTAATGGATATTAGGGAGAAGACGCCATGGGATGAGGGATCCTGAGTGATAACATTGGAAGATAGCCCAACCCTTTAGGTTCCCACCTGGAAGCCTGAGCAATGAGAGACAGACACTGAAGGTCACATTGAGACTGAGAGTTGGAAGAGAAGCTCCAGGCTGTGGATCTCTGGGTGAGAAGAGGATACAGCTTGCACCTGCTTGTGCCTTTTATTTACATGTTCAATTCCAGCTCAACAGCCAATTAAAAGGCACCGTGTAGTAAGCCAGTTGGAAATAGTTGGAAGGTACCTGCATATGCTCTGAAGGACTGTTTATCTTTCATCATGCATTTCCAGAAGTAAGCTCCCCAAGCCTCCACATGAACCAAAGCCAGGAAGAGCATACCGTGCATGCTTTGAGGGCTGTGCTCTTATTGGTGAACACTGAGTCCCCCACTACAGAAGTAAACACACAGCATAAACTCAGTACAGACTTTGCAAAAGACCAATCCATACATAAGACCAATCCAATGTCATTTCAAGACTCTTAGTAGCTGAATGATTTTTTGGCAGGGACAGTGATGCCTAGAAAGAAATGTCTTCCAGAGACCCCAAATTCTAAGAAATAACCTGTCTGGTGTTCCCATGGGAATGACTTGTACCCTTGCCCAGCTTCGAAGTAATGAACACAAGCCCATTCAGGGCAGGGAAAGGCTCCATTCTGCTTATTATCTCTGAGTTCATGCAGACCTCATGCAAAAATGGGTCCAATTATCAGCTCCAGGTGACAAAGAGGTTTGCAGGTACTGGTTTATCCACAAACACAACAAAAAGAACATGGTCAATTCTCCAGGAATTTTCTCCTTCCCAGCTCCTAACATTCATCCTGCTTCCCTGGACTGCCACCTTTTGCCATATGTAGGTATCTTCATGCTACAGGTGCTCCTTTCTCTTCCTCTGGTCCCTTCCTGAAGGTAGGACCCTGTACCATGGTTTTGCTCCCACAATTCCTATCAGGCATACATTTCACAGAAAGGTCATACAATAGATGACATCACACTACTGAGTATCCTAATTATGTTTGTGAAAATGGCATGAATTAAAAGTCAAAACAAACCTTCCCTAACTTGTGGTTAAATGCATTCCCAAGTAAGAACAGTGGCAAACGCTTTAGAAAGAAAATTTAAAGAAATAAAAATAGCGTCTCCAGGAGAAAAAGCTAGAATGCTCACGAAACTGGAAGTTAATCAATTTTTAAAAGTCATAAGAACTGCAAGCTTAGACTATTAAGAAAAATGGCCCATTTATTTTTAACTGTGTCAGCAAAAACAAATTTTTCATAGGTAATGACTTTTATGGCATCCTAATTGATTGGATGATTTAAAATTGTAGCAAATAAATAGTATTAATTAAGAAATAATAATGGGTTTCCATGTTGCTGAGCACACTCTGTCTCAAGGTCCTAATTGCCCTTGAGCCTCCAATGCCCAAATGAGGGCTTAGAGTTAAGGTGGCAGTTTGCAGGGGCCATGCTGCTGTGGTCACAGGTGCCTGACTGGAGGAAAGACGGTCTTGAAATATGGCAGGGAAGAGTCATTCATTTAAATCAATTCCAAGAGTTGAACCTTGACCTCAAAACTCTCCTGAGCCCAAATGGTACAGCAAGCATTCTGAGATACTTTGGATCTGAGATTTCATTGGTGTGAAAGCTTTCCTCCATTCATAAAGACAATGGCCTCTCTGGACCTTAGTTGGCCATCTTGGTTATTTTCTTCAGTCAAAAACCTCTTCTGTTGGAGACCTGTGCAGGTACCCTGAGGTAAGCAGACCTGCCTGCTGCTTCGTAAACTACTCAAACTTTGGCAAACAAGCTTGACAGGTACTGCCAAGGCCATCTGCAGGGCTCTGGGGAGGCACCAGACAGAAGATGGAGGCAGAGGAGGCAGAGCTATCCAACATAGCAAATGATGGTGCTTGTGGAAGACAGTGAGGACCGAACTGCTCACCCAGAGACATGGATTCGAGCCCTTTCAGGGACTCAAGTTCCATCGATGTAAAATGAAAGGGATTCAATGACTTCTAAGTCATGGTCTTCACCCCCAGTTCTAATATTCTTCAAAGAGAAGGGTCTTAATCTTCAGCAAGTGCCTAGCTCTGCCATATACTAATTGTGTGACTTTGTCTGGATCTTCAAATGAGGGCTTTGGACTAAGTTTTTTTCATCCTAAAAAAGCCTATGATCCTGTCAGCTTAAAAATGAGGGGACAGGAAGGGCCATAGGGAATTCTGTGGAGAGCAGAGAGGATTTAAAAGGCACAACACTGTAGAATTGCTGGATCACCAGAAGGGGGTGCAAGCAGCCTGAGGTTGGGCATCTGGGTTAAGTGTTAAGGTTAATGGATGAGATTAATACAGTCAGTAACATTAGGAACATATTGGTCACCCATAGTGTAGATTCAGGGACTGCAGGTCAAGTATCAGTCCTGGGACTAATCAGGAATGGATACAGACATCCAACATTCCGGCTACTTCAACGGTGTTCAGTGAAGACTACCAGCAGACACTTAGTCTGCCCCATGGAACTGCCCGGATGCCAATGGCCCCCGAACACTTGGCCAAGAGGCATTGCACATTTCATCTGAGTCCAGCCACAGTGGTGTCTTGTTTATGTCCAAGTGAGAACAGAAGACAAGACAGACTGTGTGGGGTCATGGGGTCAGTAAAATTGTCCCTTGGTAGCAACACGGCACAAATCCAGGACATAGCGAAATATTTATTTATCTCAATGTTCAATCTCATGGAAGTTGGTGTTTTGAGTGGAGAGGTTTCCATATTTGTAAAATGGATATAAAAAGCTTGTTCCACAGGTACACCTTAAAGAGTGTGAACTTTCTGCAGAAAATTACTGCAGGCTTTTTTTTTTTTTTAGTGGGTTCTGTGGAAACACTCACCACACACCTCCAGCCCATAAGTCAATAAAACAGGCTCCCCAGGGCTGCTTGGTGCACAGTGAGCCAGCCTTCCCCATCCAAAGCAACATTTTCCTTGGATTTCACAGCTTGCTTTGGAGCCTGGGTCACTCCTTAGGAAGGCAATTCACGGTGTCCAGGATGGATGCCCCCCCCCTCAGAAGGAGAAGGGAAGAGTAGCTTTTAGTAAAGGCTTACTCTGTACTGAGCACTGAACTAAACACTGGGGACCCAGAGAAAGGCAAAAGATAGTGCCCAGACTCCAGCTGCTCACCATCTAAGGGACAGAAACACAAAAACATTTGAGACTGACTAACAAGTCCAGGGGGGCTGCTCCTGAGTCTGAAGGGCTTCTGCAGACCCAGGGTTTTTCTTTATCTGACCTTCCTGTCATTAGCACATTCAGAGATGCCTGGAGTCTGCTTGGCCTAAGTTGCTGCAGTGACTCAATCAACACATGTTTGTTTCTTAATCACTACTGTGGGCCAGGAACTGAGCCAGGCCTTAGGGATATATGCACAAAGAAGAAAACTCTTCTCACCCTAATCTCAAGAGTCTGATACTCAAATGGTTGGGGGCAGGAGGTGGAGAACACAAGAAAATATAACTAGACACGGAGTTCAAATCTACAGAGAGTTCCATTTTTATTGCCTTTGTTGTCCTAGTTCCATGCTTCAATAATCTCAGCAGGGCAGGTGAATTGTGTTTCTTCTTACAGTTTTGACAAATGTGTTTCTATACCATGTCTCCGTAAACCACAGGCTATTGAAAGAATTAAAGAACCAAGGCGGCAGGTGTGTTGTGCCCCTCCCCTCTGTAGATTTATCAGAAAATATAAACAATATGCGGGCTCATTCTCATATTTTACAAAATGCTTTGGCAACTGTCCCTTCTGGTCAGGGAAGAGCAGACTGCAGGCACCATGTCACTGTCTACCATACCTGAAGGATTCCCATGGACGGAGAGGGAGGACACAGGATGGGAAACAGGGAAAGTGCTACAACTAGTGTCCTGGAATCCACGCAGGACTAGCCAGAGACCAAGCTGGAGGGGAGGTTAGAACCCATCCCATGAAAGGACCAGCACATTACAAAGGGAGTTTTGTTCAGGAGTTGGCTGTGATGGCCCCAAGAAGCCTTCTGGTCTTGAGGAGTCTGTGATTCTGTGGTCAGTGGCTGACATTTTACAAAGCATCGTGTTGTTCCAGGCAGCACTCCCATAAAGTGAAAGTCTATTCAGCCCAATTGCAAGAAGTAATAGTTGTCAAATCTCCTTCCCTTGGATCAATAGATTAAAAAAGAAAAAGCTCTTTTTGGCAGGCCTGCGTTTGTATTGCTTCCTTTGACAGCTTGTCTCACAGATTGGGAACAATCACATCTAAATGCCAAGCTCACTGCTGAGCTGTGGATTGTGAGGTCCTGTAAGGAGGCCTTCAGGAAGAGAAAGGGAGGGCAGCCCTTCAATCTCCTTGTCAGCCATGATTCTGAGCATCTTTTTTACCTCATTTCTCCACCCATCGATCCTCCCCCCCCAAAAAAATCTCCTTATGGAGTCTCCACATCCCTCCATCCCTCTTCTTTGCTCCTTGACACATGTGAACGCAAACATACATATTCTGGGCAACCAGGTGAGTGAATGAATAAATAAAAAGCAAATAAATAAATGAAATCAATCGCACATAGGCTTGATGCATTTTAGAGTCCAATCTGCATTATCAATATTTTCCCATCGCCTTCTTAAGTCTAGACAATCAACAAAACAATACATCATGCTCTGACTTGTACCACTTGAAAATGCAAGAGTACGTAAGTCATTGAAAGCCATTCTCACGAGCTCCAGCACACTCATTCTTAAAGCTGCCCCGTGACAGAATGAGCCATCTTAGATGGTGGTGAGCTCCTCATTACAGGAGGTTTTCAAGCAGAGAGCCACCTGCCAACTGGTCAGGTATCCTGCAGAGGGGACTATTTTTCAGGAATGGGTTGGTCCTTCTCAACTCTGAAATTGCAGGATTTGGTGAAGCCAGATTAACCAAACACCAATGTACTGAAAGTGATTGGGACTCTGTCTTCTTCTCAGGCCCTGAAAGATGGAAGAAATGCTGCAAGCTTGAAGAAGAACCAATGTCCAGATTTTCAAAGCAAGCAAAACGGGCTTAGTCTTTGAAGCAAAGGTCACCAAGATGGCCTCCAATCCCTGGCAAAATGCCACACATGCTCTTTTCAGGCAGGACTTAGGAGTATTGCAAAAGGGTCTGATATCTCCAGGCCCAAAGGGGGTCACCAGGAAGATGAAAGCCCTCAAGTATTCAAGAAGCAATAAGGCATGGAATGGTCAGGAGCTGGGTCAGGAGAAGGATTCTAGTGCTGAATATGTCACTGGTCTTGGGAGTATTAAAGCAAGGCATGCCTGCCCTCCTGGTGCTGTGGCAAGGTTGGGAGTCCTCAATCACTCCAGAATTCAAATAATTGAAATAGAAGATAATCAAAAGCCCAACATGAACAGTGCAGCCCCCAGTGTGTTGTAAGTCACTGATTATAAAGAAGGGAAGGGTCGATGGGAAATGGGATATTATCAAAGAAAGATAGCCGAGAGAACAAAATGGACCACAGCAAGGAAGCCCATTAGGTGGCCCACCTGTGGCCAACTTAGGGGAGGGCACAGACTGCAGCCTTCCCGGACAGACAGACAGGGATGGATTGTAGCCTCCACGTTGGATGAAAGGGCAGATTCCTTGGAGTATGAAAGCGTTCTTTTCACTTCTGGTCATAAACTCACTTTATTCACTTTTATTTTGTATCCTGGGCAATTTGAAGAAACTTGTTAGCTCCTACTCATTGCCTTTTGGCTGTTTAGTCTGATTACAGAAGGGTGATTGGAGGAGTAATTTACATATCTATCACATCATATCCTTCACCCAAGATAGTGTTAACAAGACTGTGACTTGAAACAGATTTTACAGTCAAATTTTGGTAAAGTGTTGCAATTAGTGTCCTTGAATCCATGCAGCTTCATTTGTGAAATAGGATTTTAAGTAACAAGCCATCTGTTCTTCCCCGCTCTTGGTGTAGCGACTCCAGCTCCCACCACAGGCTGGATCAGTAAGTGGGCCTAAATCCCATCACCCTTTCTCATAAGGACCTAAAGAGATGAAGGTCTTTCTCCTTGTTTGCATCATAAATTGCCTCAGTGATTGCAAAATATTTCTTTGGAGTTATTGGCCAGGACTCAGGAACTGAGTTATTTCCCCTTAAGAATCTCCGATAAAGTTTTTGGGAAAAATGACTAACTTTTTGTAAGATATGACTGAGGTGCCACATTCTCATTATGTGGCACCTAAAGAAAAGGTATGGATGTATAAAGCACTCAGTCCTATAAAGCCTCCCTGATATAGTAGCCTGCTACACCTGGCATGGTGCTGACCTTCCTGGCATGGTGCTGACCTTCCTGGCATGGTGCTGATCTTCCTGGCATGGTGCTGACCTTCCTGGCATGGTGCTGATCTTCCTGGCATGGTGCTGACCTTCCTGGCATGGTGCTGACCTTCCTGGCATGGTGCTGATCTTCCTGGCATGGTGCTGACCTTCCTGGCATGCTCTCTTGGTAATACACATGAATGTACAGGCTGATAGCATTTTCTCTTGCCACATAAGTACATCCTCCTCCTCCTCATTGCTGTTGTTTAGGCATTTTCAGTCACATCCAATTCTTTGTGACCCTTGTAGAGTTTTCTTGGCAAAGATACTAGAGTATTTTGTCATTTCCTTCACCAGTTCATTTTACAGATAAGGAAACAGATGCAAAGAGGGTCAAGTAACTTGCCCAAGGTCACACAGCTGGTAAGTGTCTCAGAATGGATTTGAACTTAGGTCTTCCTAACTACCCAGTGCTCAATCTACTAAGCCACCTAGCTGCCCCTAAAAAAAACTTTTCTATTTCCCAACTTCTCTGAACTCCTCCTATTTATTTCTGAGTCCAGCTCATTGTCTACATTAAATATAGTAAAGCTGGGTAGAATGGTGCACTAATTACACCCAAAGTCAACAAGAATTCCTTAAAGACTTAAAGAAATCAGTAAGTGTAGTGGAGGAAAAACTGAGGAAAGAAAGTAGTGATGCAAGAAAATTATGAAAAGAGAACTAACTGCTTGGTTAAAGAGAAACAAAAATCCTGAAAAAAATAGCACCTCAAAAAACAGAATTTGACCAAATGGTAAAAGATGTATGAAAATTCACTCAATAAAAGAACTTCTTTAAGAGATTTGGTAGGTTGCTGTCCTTCAGGCTTGAAGAGGATCAAAATGACATCACTATGCCAGGGTCAAGTTTCAGTGTGCCCAACGATGGCCAATCAGATCAATACCATCTTGGAAGGTTCTACCACAGGTCAGGCACAAAGAGGTCATATGACCATTTGGAGTGGAGACAGTTCCAGATTTGTACACCTTACCTCTCTTGAGCTACTGCAGCTCTGCTTTGCTCATACAGCACAGCACCTTCTTCAGTGCAGGTACATTGTGCTGGGCAGTCCTATGCCAATGTCTTTCATGTCTCACCACTGATTGGATTTCATGCTGTTCCTAAGTGGGAGCACATTCCAATAATTTTTGCAAAAGTTTTTGTACATTTTTTGTGATTTGGCCAAAGTGTGAGATCTCCAT
The DNA here is from genome assembly GCA_028646515.1 of Pseudochirops corinnae. NCBI lineage: Eukaryota > Metazoa > Chordata > Mammalia > Diprotodontia > Pseudocheiridae > Pseudochirops > Pseudochirops corinnae. The sequence continues at coordinate 1,095,218 of CM053592.1, read as the reverse complement.
CTGCCACATAAACAGGCCAGGGTTGGGTGAAACAGATGGCTTTGGGGGCACCTTTTTCTGGCCCCTTCCTCATCCCAGGAAGCGAGCAGTGCATTCTTTAAAAGGCTACTCAAACTTCCGGGGGGCTGCTGAATCCCACTGCTGTTTCAGTCCAGTGAGATGACCCTATGGCCTGGGCCACCTGTGTGCAGGACTGTGTCCACAGCTCCCAGGGTGTCCACACCTGCTGCTTCATAACTTGCCTTTCCCCACAGGACTCTGAGGTAAGTAAAAATGGCAAAATGGTATGGGTGCTGTCTCTTGACTCATAAGTAAATTGGACTTAAGGGAGGCAGACTTATGCAGTCACCAGCCTTGCTCCCTTTTCCAGAGTCATCAGAGTCAGAGTGGCAAGACAAAAGTCAAGCTGACTGCTGATGGCTCGGGATGCGGTGGATGCCTTTGGTGTCTTTGATGCCTAGCCAATCTCTGAGCGCTCCACAGAGCCTTCTCCAGGCACCTTCATGGCTATTGGTACAGATTGTTTACATCTGCCCTTTCTGCCTGGGAAAGTCTTCACATGCTGGGGTGGACACAGCTGCACCACCCCCAACTCACTGATGAGTTTGAGGCTCTTCTGTTACACTCAGCCTGGATTAGCCTTTCTGCATTTACCAGGGTGTAGTGTCTGTGAGTGCTACAGCTCCTTGGAGTCATAGGTGAGAGCTGGGGGCCAGGTGGACAGCAAAGGTGGCTGAGGACCCCTGAAAGGGGTTAGTCCTCCCACCAGAAGTGCTAGGCCTCCTTGAACACTTGCACATACACCCCCAAAAAAAAGCATAATGGGCCACATGAAAAAGAAGTACAAAGGCTCACTGAAGTAAAGAATTCCTTAAAAATTAGAATTGGGCAAATGGAAGGTAATGACTCCAGAAGAACTCAAGAAACAACAACAAAGTAAAAAAAATGGGAAAATAGAAGAAAATGTGAAATATTCCATCAGAAAAACTCTTCTACTCTGCTTCCTACTATGCTCTATAAAGGAAGTCTTTGTGGTGAAGGCATTCACTCCATCCATCCAAAGAGCCTCTCTAATAAGAGCCTCCAACTGGAAAGCCCTTGTGCTAGGACCTGTTGATATGAAGACAAAATGAAATCCAGTCTCTGCCCTCAAGGAAGTTACCTTCTACCAAACAAAATACACATGAGAAATGTTTGCTGAATTGTCTGATGAATGAAAGAGTTCAGTGGTAATATGACATGAGGTTGCGTAAAGGTAGATTTCTGAGTGACTTATTGCCTCATTGTGCCTGGAAATGATCCTGGAATCTCAAAGGCTAGGACAGGGAAGTGCAAGTTTGAGAGAATCCTGGCCATAGATAGTGTTTCTGTTGTACAAAGCCCAGCCTCTTTAGGGAGAAAAACCAACACGAGAAAACCAGCTTCTTCAAGTACAAGCCCCTTATTATACAGAAATGGATGCTGAAATCCAGGGCTTTGATGCAATATGTGAAAGCCTACATGAGTAAATGCTAGGAAAGGTGGGATTTGAACCCATGTCCTATGACTCCCCATCCAATATTGTTTCCTTGCCTTTGTTTCCCATGGAAGAACCTTGATAGAATGGTCCCCTCCCCTGAGCATCGGCTCAAGTGGAAGACTGAGCCCAAAACAGCTGGTCAGAGTTCCAGGTGATTAGCTTTTGTTTTCAAATTCCAGAAGTGTCTACAATTCAAAGGCAATTTTCAGTGATTTCAATTCAATCTGGGCTTGGACCCTGTTTATATCCAGAAGACAAGGCTGATCAAGCCTTCACCTACCAGCTATAATCCACAATTATGAGCCTGTCCATGGCCATGGCCATTTCAATATCCCACATGACTGAAGCCTGTAATGCACAGCCTGCCAGTTACAATATTAAATATTGCTGAAGGAAATGCCATTCGCTTGGGGAATAGTCGTTGTGTATGCAAGGAGTTTTTCAAATGTGTCACTAGTCTTGTAGAAGGATAATTTTACGCTTTAAAGCTTTACTAAAGAGCTAAATGCAAACTGTGGTGGGCATTCTCTGCATCTCAGCAGCCTCTGCCTTTCAGAGCTTGGGCATTCTGCTAGCATGTAAAAGCTAGACTGTATACAAAGACACAATGATAGAGCCACCTTTGGGACTCAGTTTCCTCATCTGTAAGACAAGGATAGTTGGCAGCTTGCTAGGAAAAACACTGGATTTGACTTCCAAGTCTGAGTGAGGGTGCAAACTGTTCTTTCCTAGGTACGTGACCGTGAGCAATTCTCTTCGCTTCTTTGTATCTCAGCTTCATTCCTTGGTTAAATGAGGGGATTGGATAAATGATCTCGAAAGTTTCTTTCAGCTCTAAGACCTCTAATGCTATCATAATGCCCACAGGACGGACCTCAGCAGGGTTTAGTGAGGAGCATTCCTTTTAAGGTTTGGATACTACAGGATACTTAGATGAAAGTGTTTTGGGCCATTTAGTGATCAAAGAAAGGATTCTGCTATGTACTGTTTTACATTGTTGCACACCCAAAATCTTACAGAAATATTGTTTATTGGGACACTTGTTCATCACACATTTCCATACTTTAAGAAGTATTGGCAAAAAGATCACTATGAAAATGATGCCTCTAATATACCAACATAATTTGCTGAAGACAAAATGGTAGAGAGATTTTATAAAGAAATTGATGAGACCCTCCAAATGAAATCAACACACAGTCATAATTAGTGACCTTAATGCTAATGAGGGAGAAGCTGAAAATGAGGAAGATGTGTGGAAATATGGGGAAAATTTAAATTTAATCATATTCCTCATATACCTAAGACATCAAGGACAGAGATCCTCTACAATGGAAATTCACATACAATCCTCTTTTATATGGAAATTTTTCGTGTTTGTGAAGTCCATTTTTAATTTTTAGGAAGTCCCCTGTAGTCTTTCCCTCAGTGTATTGGGTAGAACCTTGAAATGGAAGTGGGGGCTTTGGGGGTGGGGAAAGGGGTATGAGATTAGAAGTTTAATCTGCTTCCTACAACCTGTGTGAAATAACTTGTAAATTTTGTGTCATGGCCTCTCCTGGCATGAAGTGCCCGGGTACCCTTAAGGGAATTGTTACCGCCATGTCTTTCTCTGCAGCTTTCATCTAGCTAACTGGTGAACTTGAGACAGGAATCCAGGATACTGAGATCAACCTTTCTCCCAAATTTACAGGAAACAATGTCACATAAAAAATTCTATTAAAAGAAGGTAGAGAACAAAATAGAGACTGTGGAATGAAGAACTCTTAGTTTGGAAGACTTTGAGTAGGTATAGCTAGATGATCAGTGGATAGAGCTCTGGGCTTAGAGTCAGGAAAACCTGAGTTCAAATCCAGCCTCATTCACTAGCTGTGTGACCCTGGGCAAGTCACTTGATCATGGTTTTCCTCAGTTTCCTCAACTGCAAAATTGGGATAATAATAGTACCTATTCCCAGGGCTCATTATTAAGTACTTAGCACAATGCCAACCACATAGTAGGTCCCATATAAGTGTTAGCTCTTATTGTAAGGGACAAACAGCTCTTCAAAGAGCTGTAAATGGGCTGGGCAATCAGGGCCCTGCCTTTGATTGTGCAATACAGAGGGTCCTTGGCACTGCTGATGGTTCAACATCAGAAACAGATACGATTTTGTCAGTGGAAAAGATGTTAGGATTTCTTTGGCAAAGTTACTGGAGAAGTTTGCCATTTCATTCTCCAGGTCATTTTACAGATGAGGAAACTGAGGCAAACAGGGTTAAGTGACTTGCCCAGAGTCACACAACTAGTAAGTGTCTACGGCCAGATTTGAATTCAGAAAGATGAGTCTTCCTGACTCCAGGGCTGGCGCTCAACCCACTACACGACTTAGGTGCCTGGGAGGAAATAGTAGGAAGCGGATTTTATAGGTAGCTGAAACATTACCACCCAAACAGCTACAATCACTTTGTCAACAGATTGTGTAAGAGATAATCAAAGAAGTTCTTAATTAAAGTATTATTGATGCATTGTAGCTTCAGAGACCATTAAATACATCAAGTTTTGCAAGCATGCAAAAAAAAAAAAACCAAAAACATCTTTGTCTTGCTGAGGAAGTAATTGGGAGAAAAAGCCCAAGTCATGGAGAGACGCAGCAGAGACTTCGCTTGGGAGTCATTCTGTCAGCCTCCCAGGCTTCCGGACCCTCTGACTTACACACCGTTATGAGTAATCGCTTGTGGGCTTTTTTCTTGTTTTAATTAATCAAGTAAAAAACGACTCAATACAATAAAAGTCAGATGGGTCCCAAAAAGAGAGATTGAAGAGAATTTGGAAGCAGGCAGGTGGCTTCCATTTCGTTAATGGATGTGCTTTATCAAGGCCAAGGTGACGTGAGCTTCATTTCAATCCCAGGCTGGCTCTGGGTGGGGATGGGATGTTCCAGGAGGCCGCCTGCCTGCTCCACCAGCGAAGCTCTCTGCCCGTCAGCTCCTGGCACTTTCTCTGACTTCCCGCCATGCCTGGAATGCTCTCCCTCTTCCTTTCTGACCACTGACCTTTGTGGCTTCCTTTAACCCTCCACTCAAAGCCTCTTTTCCCAGCAGCCTTCCTCAGCTCCTCTCAGTTCCAGTGCCTTCCCTCTCTTCCTTATTTTCCATTAATGCTGATTATTGCTTGCTTTGCATGCATTTGTTTGCATGTTATCTTTCCCATTAGCTCCTTGAGTGCAATGACTGTCTTTTGACATTGGTTTGGGGAGAGTTAATGGCAATTATAAGATTCTATTAAAAACAAGTACAAGGGGGGGCTAGATGGCTCAGTGAATAAAGCACTGGCCTTGGAGTAAGAAGGACCTGAGTTCAAATCTGACCTCAGACACTTAACACTTACTAGCTGTGTGACCTTGGGCAAGTCATTTAACCCAATTGTCCCTCCAGGAAAAAAAAAAGCACAAACCAGAATAGACATGTTCCTGAATCCTCCCCCTAAATATGGCCATAGGGTCAAGGATACTGAAAACTAAAACAAATCAAGGCAGAGAGGGGTATCCATGCTCTGTTGGCACTGCATTCCATGGCTCCTGAGAAGAAGAAAGCCACTAAATCACAATCTGATGAGCAGCTATCATTCATTTTTTAGCACAATCAGCAAAATGAGAAGACTGTCCTTGTTAATTGGAAGGCCATGAAGGATCTCTGTTCTTCCTCTGGCTTATCAGTCAGAATGCAGCTCCCACCAAAACAGGTCACACAGAATCCCACACTATTTGCAAAGCTGGTTGTCATAAATTCTCAGCTAACAAAGCTCCTCTTCAAAAAGGGTAAAGGCTGGGAGTGCCAAGTACTTTGAATGCACCCTGTAGTTTTATTGGGAAGGCTTGGCTGTTATATCATGCAATGAAGTATAAGAAATATGAAGTCCATTTCCTTTCTTTTAAAGGGATGCTGTCTTTAAGATTGCACCATTTCTTGTACTGTGTTAATTCCAATCTACAAATGCTAGACTAAGTGTGCCATAATAAAACAAAATACATTAACTATAAATAGACTTGACCTTGGAAGGGCTGAGGTTAATGGAAGAAGGAACTTTGAAGACCAGTACAAGGCTTGCTATGTCTTGGTGGGCTTTATTTTCAGTCCTGGGGTCTAAAGAGGAATGGGCTAGGGGGGCAGAGCCAAGATGGCAGTGTAGCAGCAGCAACATATCGCAGCTCTCACATAGCCATCCCAAAATACCCATAAAATAGGACTCTAAACCAATCCTACAACTCCAAAACGCACACAAGGATACTTCCCACTAAAGTA
>CM053592.1:1072104-1088919 GCA_028646515.1 Pseudochirops corinnae | reverse complement strand
TTGTTTCTCTTCCCAATTTTTCTTCCACTTCTCTTATTTGGTTTTGAAAATGCTTCTTCAGCTCATCTCTAGCTTTAAGGCATTCTTCATGTTTATTTGGAGGCCCCTGGTGGGGGCGCTCTGGCTGCACTCTACTCCTCCCTTTCTTTGCCATGATCCTTCTTTTCCCCAAAGAAGGAATCTAGGGTTTGGGTGCTGTTCTTACTTTGCTTCTTATGCTTATTCTTACTCATGGTTGGTCAGCTTGTGATTTTTTTTTTTAATCTCTGTGGGCTCTGCTTCCAGAAGGGAAAGCTCTGTCCCAAATCACTGGGGTCCTCCTGGCTGCCGTAGCTCTCAGAAAGGTGCTGGGACTCTTCCTACTTACTTCTGGCTCGCTGGATAATGAAGACTCCAGGACCAAAAGCCCAAGACCGCGATCCGGATCCAGGCTGCTCAACGCAAGAACACTGGCCTCTGAACAATCGCTTAGTCCCCCTGCTGTCTGCAGGCCACGGGCACGGAAGCTGCAATGCAAAGGTGGGTGCAAAACCTCTGCCTTTTGCTTTCCCGCCCTGGAGCCGTTTCGGTGGATGCTTTTCTCTCCCCGATTTGGCAAGTCTTCCTGACCTAGTTCTGAATGCTGCTCGCAGCTGCCACTAATCCGAGGCTCCTCCGCTCCTCCCGTCCGGCCGCCCCCGGGGCTCAGCCAGGGTTTCAGGCCAAGCTGGTTTCGGTTCTCAGTGCTGATATGGTTCCTCGTAGCTGAGCTGACTTTAGTGGAAGGTATATTTGTGTGCGTTTTGGAGTTCTAGGATTAATTTAGAGTCATATTTTATGGGTATTTTAGGGTGGCTATGTGAAAGCTGTAATATGTTGCTGCTGCTATGCTGCCATCTTCACTCCACCCCCCAAAATAAACATTTATTAAGTGATTACTATGTGCCAGGCATTATGCTAAACCCATTATAAATATTACCTCATTTGATCCTCTCTACCAATTGTGAGGTAGGTGCTATTATTGTCATCCCAATTGTACTGTTGAGGAAATGGAAACAGAGATTATGTAATTTCACCAAAGTCACACAGCAAGGAAATGGCTGAGGCTGGATTTGAACCTTAACAGAGAAAGCATTGTGTTATTGTACTACCAAACAGTTCCCTTAAGTCAGAGAAAAGCAAAGTTCTTCATGTTGGCTCTCTGGGCAAAGAAGACAAGCCCGGCCAGCTTTTCACTGAAGAAAAATGCTGCTTTGTCCAATGACTTCTTAGCTTCTTCTAGAAGCAAAGCAGATCTTAACAAAGCAGTCTCACTTTCCAGGAAATGCAGAGAAGCCTAGATGGCTCCTCTCTCAACAGGATTCTGCATTGTTTAAGCAGATCAAGTCCCTCTTTGTTTGTCTCTCTCAAACCAGACTGAGCAGTAGAGAGTTACCAGGCACTTCCAAAAGGCTTTTCATCTCTCACACTACCAGTGAACCAGGAAGATGGTAGCTCAAACTATGGTAGAGTCCAATGAAGTTCCCAGAAATGGATCCAGATTTTTTTTTTCTTTTTGGAGGGGGAAGGCAGGGCAATTGGGTTAAGTGACTTGCCCAAGGTCACACAGCTAGTAAATATTAAGTATCTGAAGTCAGATTTGAACTCAGGCCCTCCTGACTCCAGGGCCAGTCCTCTATTCACCATGCCACCTAGCCGCCCCCAGATTTTTTAAAGCAAGATACATGCCAATGTACCTTGTTCAATCAACAGGTTTCCACCACAGCGAATGCAGCTTTCTTGTCAGCTGTCTTCCCTGCTGTTTTCTTCATTGCTTCTAATGTTCTGAATCAGAATCTCCCGGTTGCTGCTGGCTTCTCCTTTCCTTAGGATGAAAAAACCAAGAAATACTCCTTTCTGTGGTTATGAACTCTGTAGCCTTTATTTATTCTTCACATAGTTTCCAAGCAGTCATTTCCTTCAGAATCTTTTCAGTTAATATTGTTAGAGCTCCACAGCCAGGCATGTGCAAATGAACTGTGGGGTCACAATGCCCTCCTGAATGCCCTCAGAGCTCAAAATTGGCTCCTCAGTACATTCACCCACCAGAGGAACAGTCCTCTGGTTCTCTTAACAGTCTGCGCCTCCATGTTTGTATCGGTGAAACTGAGTCTCATCACACTTGGGTCTTGATCAATTTTTCATGACCAAAGTTCTGCCCCTTTCAGAACCCAAACTGTTCACATATGAAAGATGCAGAAATGTAAGGAAGACTCCATTTACCATAATAATCTGTGGAGTAGAAAGGTGCACATTCAGTCCTTTCTTGCTTTTCTCTTGACTTGGCCCAATTTGCAATTTGTGTATACATAGAATGTAATGGGCACAAGCAGAAATTAAGCAAAATGGAATTTCTGTTGATCTTTACAATATTTTCCCTTCCCTCCATGTTTAGTTAGAGTGAGGGCCTCAGTCATTTGTCTCTGACTCTCAGCTAACTTGCTTGTTACATCTCCTTGCAGACTTGGGGCTCAGGTCAACCAAGGCTTAATTTATTTATGGTGAACTTCCAACCCTTTCTCCCAATGGAATGGCACCCTTTGCCCCATTGGCTTTATATTATACCTGTATTAGTACAGCTATACCTATAGAGTATTTATAATTGTGCATTCCTGCTATGCCCTTGTACAAGTAGTAAGTAATTCACCAGCAAGAATCCAGTAATCAAATAATTTATCCATTTTGTTTCCCCTTTTTTCCTGATTTGCAGAGTCAACAAACATTTAAATACTTCCTTTGTGCCAGACACTGAGAAAAGAGCTGGGGACACACAGATGGTCCTTCTCCCTCAAGGAGCTCCTATGCTAATGAGGGAAGCAACATGCAAATAATGGGACACCCAAGTTATACCCAATGAAAATGGAGGGTAACCTCAGGGAAGGCACTGGGAGTGGGAGTACAAGAGAAGGGAGAATTTGAGTTGAGCCTGACAGCCAGGGAAGCCAGGAAGCAGAAGAGAGAGGCAGGACATTCCAGGCATGTTGGGAGAACCTGTTTAAAGGCACAAACCCATGAGGCCAGAGAATACTTAGAAGGAAATGAAGAAGAAGAAGCTGGGAAATGGCAGAAGGGGTCAAGTTGTGAAGAACTCAACATGACAGTGCACTGGGAGTAGGGGATAACATGATCAGAGCTATGCTTTAGAAAAATCACTTTGATCTAGAAAGAACAGAGTTTAAATGGAGACCGAAGCAATCTCCATGTATTGCCCTCTTCCATGTTTGGTTTTATTTCCTCTTTCCCATTGTTCACTCCATCGGTTACAACCCGTCTATACAACCAGACTAATGTTCAATGTGAAAGTATTTGCAGAACCTATACTTGACTGCATGCCGCCTTGGGAGGGGGGAGGAGGGAGAGGGAAGAAAATTTGAAACTCAAGGGATTGTGGAACTGAATCTTGTAAACTAAAAGTAAATAAACAAATCAGTTTGAAAAAGAAAAAAGAAAAATCACTTTGGAAAAGATTTCCTTATACTTCCCTAACCCCTTCTCACTTTACCCTCCCTAAGAGGCAAGAATTTTTTCTCTCTTTCCTTTCTTCCTTCCCTTCTGTTTTCCTTTCCTCTTTTCTCCTTCTTTGCTTTCCTTCTTTCTTCCTGCCTTTCCTTCATGCTTCTTTTCTTTCTTCCTTTCTGCCTTCTTTCCTTTCTTCTTTCCTACCTCCTCTCCTACCTTTCTTCCTCCATCCCTCTCTTCCTTCCTCTCTCCCTTCTAACCACCCTACATTTGGAAAAGGAGTATTTACAATTTGAGTTCTCCCACACTGCCAAAATCCCCAGTCCCTCACAGAGCACAGGGCTCTGCATACAGGCGCCGTGTCATAAATGTTAGATGAATGACTATCCAAAGATATAATAAAGAGCTTAAGGAAACATTTTCATCAGGTAATGAGAATAATATAACCAACATAAAGAGAGGTCGGGGTGCCCCCACTGAAAATCCTTCCTCTGCTAAAAGTAAGGGAACAGTTCTATTTATGCAAGCTGATGTCAATATGAATTAAAGGACATTTTTTCAATGAACCAGATAATGGCTGCTCATGTCTCCTAGTGGAGATCGTGATTAGTGGATATAGCCTAATGAGGCATTTTTGAGGAGGAAAGAAAGAGACTCAAATGTTTTGATCACTCCAAGACTGCCACGAATGCAGACAGACACAGAAATGCTGTGGGTGAAAGGGTGGGCTTTTTTCTATTGTTGTTACTTCTGGATCAATAATTCTATTACTTAGGGTCATAGCATAGAAAGCTAGAAAAAACTTTTGTGCAGTTGTTTTTCAGTCCTGTTCAACTCTCCATGAGCCCATTTGAGGTGTTCTTGGCACAGATATGAGTGGTTTATCATTTTCTTCTCCAGCTCATTTTACAGATGAGGAAACTGAGGCAAGCAACATAAAGTGACTTGCCCAGGGTCACACTGTTAGTAAGTGTCTGAGGCCAGATTTGCATTCAGGAAGATGAGTCTTTTTGACTCCATGCCCTGCATTTCGTCCAAGGCAGTGCCAACCTAGCTACCCTGGAGGAAACCTTAGAGATCACCTAGTCCTTCACCCCTTCCTGGCTCCCAGAGGCCAAGTAAGTAGTCCAGGGTCACCCAGCTGGTAAAAAGGCAGGTTTCAAACCCAGGTCTCCCTGACTCCAAGACTAGTGCTTTTCCACTCTCCCTCACTGCCTCCAAATGGGCTTGTGGGAAAGAGGCAATTGAGTCCATAACTCCACATTATGAAAGATATAAAGTTAAAAGTCAGAAAGTAAATTGGCAATGTTCTCAGAGTCTGCTGTTTTCTTTTATTAATAATAACTTTGAATTTATGGGAACTATCTCAGCTGAGTTTGAAACCAATTAAGGTCTTCACTTAAGGCCCCTATAGGGCCCTGACTTCATTTTCAATTTAATTCATTTTTTATCACTTCTTTCTTTCATCTTTGCATAACGTATGAATTCTGCATAATATCAATGAAAGACAATAAGGAATGATTTGAATTCAGTTCAGTGTGACAATCATTGAGGAAGTGTCTGTGTTGAAGGGAGCATCCAGTGAGGTCCTAGAGGTAATGCAAAATTTGTCCACATCAAGTAAGAAATATAACAAAAGGTTTAAAAAAATAAAAAGATGGGCCAATCACAAGGTGAAAGTGACCACCAGGTGCTCCATCAGTATCTATAAAATGTCTAGACGTCTAGAGGAAGTCCCAGAAAATTAGATGACTCAGTCCCTGTGGAGAATTTATGGAAGGACATGGAGAAGAATTGCATAGCAGATAGGCTGGTAAGGATTGAAGAAAAAGATGATAGAAATGAGGAATTCTAAAAGGAAGTCATAAAGAGAGGGATCATTCCAGAAATGGGGAAGGAAGGCAGCCTCTACACTGGCACAGACTTAGAGTTGGGAAGGAGGGATGAATGGCAAAACCACTTTGGCTGGACCAAAGGGTACACAAGGGGAAGTACCATATGATTAATGTTCTATAAAGCTCAAACATAGATGGGAACTATGCTATAAAGGATTTCAAATATCAAACAAAGAAATATGCACTTGAACTGAGAGGTAATGAGGATTCCATAGAGTCTATTGAGAAAGGAAGGATGTGGCCAGACTTCTGTTTTGGGAGTTGTATGGAGGATTGTTTGGAGAGGGTCTAAGACTTGAAGCAGGGACACCAAGAGGAGGCTATTGGAACAATCCAGATGAGGGATGCTGAGGGCCTGAAGCACATTTTGTGATCATACAAAGAAGTCTAGTTGGGGAAGGTTTTTCTAGTTTGAGGGTGAAGGTTACTGCCATTTCCTAAACAACTAAACAACACTCCCACTGAAGGCAGTGACTAAGTCTGAAGCTAGATGAGAGAGAGAGAGAGAGAGAGAGAGAGAGAGAGAGAGAGAGAGAGAGGAGAGTTGGAAGTTATTGATATGCTCAGGTTATGTATATATTTATATGTGTATGAATATATAGACCTCTGAATATATGTGTATATGCATAGAGGTAGCTATAGATAGGTGACATTTAGATGTGAATATAAATGTAGACTTAGCTATATGATGACAGGCAGTATGGTGTAGTGGCTGCCTTGAAGCTAGGCATACCCGAGTTTAAGTCCACCTCTGATACATACTGACTATGTGACCCTGGGGACTATAGGAGGGTGATTTGACAAATGTTCTCAATGCTCTAGGCATTACTGATGATGATGGTGATGATGATGATGATGATGTTGTTGTTGGTGGTGGTGGTGATGGTGGTGATGTTGGTGGTGATGGTTACAGGCAGATTTTGTGATTTTACTTAGAAATAAAATTTTCCATCCTGCTAGCTCTATATTTTTTTTGTTTTATTGTTGAAAAGTTTTTAAAAGCACTGTGACAATTCACACTGATCCTTTGAAGTACACTTAAATCCTGGTTCTTTTTAATGTTATCTTATTCAAGAAATCTCCAGAACCAGAAAGAACATTGGAGGTTCTCTAGTCTGCCCTCCCATTAAACAGATGAGGAAACTGCATGTCACTTGCGAGTGTGCACACACACACACACACACACACACATACACATACACACATAAATTTACTCAAAGGCTCATGCTTAGCCAGCATTAGAACTAAGATTACAACTCACAACTTCTGGCTCCATCTTCAATGCTCTTTCCCTAACATAATTTTCTTGGTTTCATGGAGAATGATTTGAATCAAATCTCCCTTCTTCATCATCCTCCAACTTGCTTTGTTGAATTACTGGGTGCATAGAATAAAAGGCAGTGGTTGTGTTTTTTGGTTCTCAGTAGGACTCATTTTCCCTTTGCAGGCAACCCAAATGTTATCTACATTCATGGCATTTGGGGGACGTTGCTAGACTTTGGAGACATTGACTGCTCTAATCACGGTCCTGGAGCTCAACAAGTTTGGCAGATCCAGGAATGACTTAGAATAAAAATGGGGGAGCTCAGAACTTCAAGGTCAGCCTTTTCCCCTTATAATTATTTTATCACTCCCAATTATAATCAAGGCAAGACCTTGGAGTGACTGAACCTTTTAGGGCATCTTCCAAAGCATCCAAGTTTCTTGATTTATCAGTTCATGACTTATTTCATTTCATACGATCTGACAAGGACATTTAGCAGTGCTTGAGTATTTATGAATTCCTTTCTATCAGGAAACAAAATGTGCCATTCCTCAAGAATAAATCAAATTATGTAGAAGTGGTTCTGGAGGTGCATACCAGTTCCTTGGGGAATGATTCTTGACTGCACGTTAAAAATTGGTTATCCAGCGCCGACTGTAGCAAATGTGAGAGTTCAAGGTTCTGAGGAGTTTTGTTTTCAATTAAATTCCATCTATAACAAGGGAGGCAATGTTGCACAGGGAACAAAAGGCCAGCCTCAGAGGCAGGGAGCTCTGGGTTCAAGAGCTGCCTTTGCTACACACCATTCGTGAGTGTGACTCTGGACATATCACTTACCCTCTCTGTGTCCTAAGCTGTATGACAAGACAAAAGTCACAAAGCATCTGCCAAACTGCATTGGTAAAGGGCATCACTTCTCAAGAGTTCCTTTCCCCCATAAAATCACTGGCCCCTTAAATATTGTGTCTGGGAATATTTCAAACTTTTTTATTTTTAAACACCTCCAACTTAACAGCTGTTTAACATATTTTTATAAAGATATCTCTATTCAAAACCTTCAAGTTTTAGGAACAGTTACAGCTGGCCCACAGCATCAGTGGAAGAGTGGATGTTGTTTGATAGAATCAATAATGACACCAGGATGACCACCAGGGCAAAGTCAGTGGAGAATAGTGTCTCTTTCTCAATTTTGGTGGAGCTCCCAAAGTTCGTCAGGGTTGTAGAAAACCTCTGTACACCTGATAGGAACATAGACAGTCCTTCTGAGAGCTTCCTAGCAGTCTCAGAGGAGTGTGGTCCGTATGGACTACTACCACCTAGGAGTCACAACTGTGCCTCAATTAGGAGAAGAAAGATAGGACAGGAAGCAGCCCTCAAACAACATGGAATATCCTCTTCCTAAAGCCCATAAGTGGCATTTTGACTCCAGATCTTCACTGTGGCAGATCTCCTGACCAGATCATCCTCAGTCTCCTAATCTCAATTGCTAGAAGCTGCCCTTAGAGTGGAATCAGAGACCAGCAGAGATACCACAGACCATGGATTCCTTCTTCTGAATGAGCTGAATGATAAATTGGGCTAGATAACCTCCAAGATCCCTTCCCACTTTACCGCTCTGGTGCTGTACTTGGACATAAGGCAAGTAGCTGAGTCTACTCATCCAAACTGCATCTAAGAACTTCTCCGTGTGTTGTGTCTGCCTAGGTCTGGGAGAAGTTGTAGGCAAATAGTCTATGGCATAGCGGTCTTAACCACAGACTGCAGAGCACTGAATGTGCCAATATCTCCTAGAGCAGCATTCCTATTGGCTCCATTCCTGAGAGGAAGGTGAAAGGCCAATGGGAATGCTTTCCCAGGATGAATGGGCATGCTCAACACATACTGTCTTCCCACCTATATGATAGAGAGTGGAGAGGAATAAAGTGTAATGTCTATATGTGCATGTATTTTTTTTCCAGTCTGCTTCCTTAGGTTTTTATGAACTTTTAAAGAATCAAGATGACCAAAGCACCTTGAGCTCAGAGATTACTTCAATTTTGTCTTTGTATATGCAGTATCCAGCATAAGTTCCTTTGCACACAGTGGATGTTTCACAAATGAATGGAATCGATTGGAAAAGTAGGCTATGCCAGCTGGCTGATACAACACATTTCTAAACTCTCCTTTCAATGGGACCTCAGGAGAGGTTTGTGCATAGCATTATCTGCCCTGGGCTCATGAGAAAAGAGCAGAAATTGTTCAAAATTCAGCACATACTTCTGCAAACCCTGGATAACACTGACTTGCCTTTATTCCCGACATTCTATGGCTGTTTTTCTATAGCCACATGTCAGGCTGGAGATGGGCTTGTCATGAATAAATCCCCAGATCTAAGTGACTGCTCTCCCACACTCACTCTGCATTCAGACTGAAAATCTTTCCAATAAATTAGACGCTTGAGAATCTTGGAGACATTAAAGCCAGGAAAATCCAAAATGGACAATGCCTTGATGTTCACTGTAAATCCACATTAGTTCTGTGGTGCTGGTGCTTTCCACTCAAGAGCATGATTTATCCACACCAGGGAAATGGAAACAAGAGAACATTTATGATAATTGCTCAAGAGCCATTTCAGGTTAAGAATCTCAAACCAATTTTACAAAATTACCCTTTTGTGATTTTTTTAAAAGATAAAGTGGCTAATCCCCACAGCAGTGATTTTCACCTTCTCTCAGTCCCCGATCTGATGCTGTCCCTGGTTTTAGATCAGATACGGTACTTGACAGGTAACAAAGGGCATTATCTCATTCATTACAATGATCTGTTTTTACAAGTCCTGCCATTTCTTT
This sequence comes from Pseudochirops corinnae, assembly GCA_028646515.1. Taxonomy (NCBI): domain Eukaryota; kingdom Metazoa; phylum Chordata; class Mammalia; order Diprotodontia; family Pseudocheiridae; genus Pseudochirops; species Pseudochirops corinnae. The sequence goes on along the minus strand of CM053592.1, from coordinate 1,079,455 downwards.
CCTCTCATTGGCTTGTAGAGAGAAGAGAATGAAGGACTGGTTAGCCTTTTAGCAGAATGTGATCATGTCACTGTCAGAAAACAGAGGCACTGGGAAATCCTAAGGGATCCATGCCATGAGGGTGTTTCCTTTACAGCCTGGCCCCCTCTTACCACCCCAGACATCTTACACTCTTTTCTCAATGTCTTCTTTGAAATAGTGCTGCTGGTCTCTGGGCTTTTCCTTGCAGAAGATAGTGCATGTCTAGACTGCAGGCATTTTCTCAGGCTGTCCCCTGTGCCTGGAATGCTCTCCCTCCTCATCTCTGCTTCCTAGCCTCCTTCAAGTCTTAGCTAAAATCCTACTCTTTAGGAGGAAGTCTTTCTCACGCTCTTCACATTCTAGAATACTCCCTCTGATTATCTCCAATTTATCCTATATGTAGCTTGTTTGCTAATAGTCATTTACATGTTGTCTTTCCCATTAGGCTGGAAGCACCTCAAGAGAAGGGACTGCTGTTTACCCTTTTTTGTAGCCCAGCACTTAGCACAATGCCTAGCAAACAGTAGGCAAAAAATAAATGCTTATTGATTGTCTGACTGAATCACATAACATACTGAAGGAAAAATAGGTTGGGAGATTCCACTCCTATGTTCTAATGTGGCAATGTCCTTTTGCCTTGAGGATGATTTTCAAAGGAAATACTCTTCTACCAGTCACTTATTCCACAATTCTCATAGTCTGGTGAGCTCCTCCAAGAATGAAATCAATGAAAAAGTATTTTTAAGCATTTACTATGTGACAGATTTCACTAAACCTAGAGATAAAAATATGAACAAGTCAAACAGTCCCTACTCTCAAGAATCTTATATTTCAATGAGAAGATAATCTGCAAAGGAGAGTTTAGAGTAAAAGGAGGTGGTGATGTGCCAGGAACCATGCTTTAGAAATGACTGGGTAATGAAGTTGAAGGTAAGGTTCTTGTCAAGGTAAGTCAAAGTTTACCCATCTGAGCTCAGAGTGGTTGCAGGAGATCAAGCTACAGGTTGGAGAGGCATCAAAGCCAAGAGGCCAATGCCCAGAAGGCAGCACAGTTTGAAAATTACCTGGGAGAAAAATAAACCAATTTCCATGTGGTAACTGTCATTTATATCTTTTAGTTGAAATTCTTTGTCACAGCCTCCACTGACTTTCTTCCCCCAATACTTCCTCCTAGGTATAGAGGAGAACTTGAGTTCTCTAAGACAATCCTTGAAGTGTGAACTCTGACAAGTTCTACCCAGTGGGATGATATTCAGTACAGGCCTACTGATGGCTACATTGGAGCTTGGAGCACCACCTGACTGCCTAAGTACTAAGGAATGCCCACCACATAGTGAGCTGTCCAGCTCCAGCCTCTGTCATGATGATGAAATGATGAGTCTTTGTGAAATATAAAAATGGCTCAATGGCTCCTTAACCCTTTGACCTTTCTTCCCATTCCTCCCTTCTGGCTTGGAAAGATTATCACCAGATATCTATGATGCTATCAATTGTGTGGTGCATTCTCAATGGAACAAAAAGCCTGGGCATCACTGGGCATCATGAATGCAGTAATTCCATTATGATAGTGCTCAACATCACAATTCAAAACCAAACACCAATGGATTGTTTAGAAGCTAAACTAAAAGATCCAGTTTGGACACATTAAGAAAAGTCACTGAGCATGTCACCTCAGCTTTCTCTTGGTGCCTCTCAAAGGTTGATTTACTAAGTCATTTTTTGAAGAGGGAGGAGAGTAAACTATTAACTTAACTCCTACTGGGTCACAGCAGACTTATAAAAAGAGAAAACATCATTGCAGATAGGTGATTTAAGGTGGCAAAACAGAAACAGAGCATTCAATTAGTCATTCAGTCAAGATGTAATGAGTGCTGGCTACATGCAGAGTGCTGTGCTCAGTGAGTTTGAGGGGATGTACAAAGAGAAGACAAAGCCTTTGTCATAATGGACATTACATTTCAGAAAGAGATGGAAAGGGAGGAACCCCTTGGGAGTGGGTATGTAGGTGTCTGTGGTGAGTTACCTAATGCCAAGCAAGGCTAGGCAGCAGCATTAGTGCCAAAAAGTGCCCTCAGAGAGAAGCACATTGATTCCTACTTTTGTCCACTCACAGGCTATTTTCCTTATGAACTCTCTCCATCCCCCCCCCCTTTCCCTCATTATCTCCTCCCTCCTTCTTTCTCCCCTCCTTCCTTCTCTCCCTCTTTCTTTTTCCCTTCCTTTTCCCTTCTCCTCCTCCTCCTCCTCCTCCTCTTCCTCCTTCTTCTTCTTCTTCTTCTTCTTCTTCTTCTTCTTCTTCTTCTTCTTCTTCTTCTTCCTTTGTCTCTCCTCTCTTCTTCTGTTCTCTTCTCTTCTTTCTCTCTTCAAAGTCAGTTTAGTATGAATGCCTTGATAATTATCTAAATTATCAAATTATCAAAATTGAAGAAACTCTGTAATCAGCTCATTGCCTCTGTTCTGGATGAAGATGGGGGGAAAAACCTTTATTTACCATGTCCTTTCTCAATCATAAATCATGAACTCAATGATTTAAGCAAAATCAATGTAATGAACGTAGAATTTACTAACAATGATATCAGTAGTAGAAAGAATACAGATAGACATTAAACACGGAATAGCGGGTAAAAACAAGAGTTGAGTTTTCCCATCTCTCCCACTTCTTCCCACCAGTTGGGAAGAACAGGAATTAAAGTAGTTAGATATCCATGTTCTTCACCCCCTACCAACCCCCTCCCCCCATGCTGCAAGGAAGCTGAGGAGAAAGGATTTGTGAACAGCACTTTAGTCTCACTGACTGACTCTCTTGGTGCTGGTTTGGCCAGTCTGCTCTCTCGCCCTCTGGCTGCACCCATTCATGCCTGCAAGTATTCCCACTCTCAGCATTATATCTGGTCTAGTTAGCACCCCTGGAATTCATCTCATGATTTCCCACCTGAGACTTTCCTGGATTTCAAGAACTGTGGAAACTCATAATTCTGCAAGAGGTAATCAGCTGGGAACTCCATGCCTCCTCAGATCATTTCCCACCTGGCTGCCAGACTTCTTCAGGCCATGCCTTCAAACTTCTTTTTGTGAACTATCTTTTCACCCTTAGGATATGAGCTTCTTAGGGGGACATCTTTTACCTTTCTTTGCATCCTCAATGTTTAGTATAGAGCTTCAACCTTCCTAATGCCACGACCCTTTAATACAGTTCCTCATGTTGTGGTGACCCCCAGACAAAAAATTATTTCTGTTGCTACTTCATAACTGTAATTTTGCTACTGTTATGAATCTATCTGATATGCAGGATGTATTTTCATTGTTACAAATTGATTATAACCCGCAGGTTGAGAACTACTGGTATAGAGCCTATTTATCGACCTTGCTTCCACTCTTGGTTTGATTCCCTCCACTGTTTCCAGTTTTTGGTGAAAGGAAAGCAGTATTTCCATTCCAAATTCCTGTCCAGGGTTGACAAGGTAAACCTGAAATCACACATGATCACTGTGTGAGAAGAAAAAGTTCAGAGTCTGAATCTAAGGTCAGAAAAGGTCTTTATTCTTTCTCATGAGAAAGGACTCTAACCCCTGTCACCCGCATGGCGGCAGGGAGAGAGCAACAGGCAGAAGCCAGCCCATGGTTATATAATCTTTTAATGCAGAAATCCAACCCCCCCAACTGGCCTTCACTCTTATTGGTAGGGCAGCTATCCCACAACCTAAGCACAGGAATCTCTCTGAAACAAAGGACCTGGAAATATATGGGTGTCCAATGAAAGCAGCCTTAACCTTATTTGGCATATGTTCTGCTGAGTTGGCTCTGGGGGAGGGTCTCCATTGCTCTAAGCTCCAGATTGCTGGGGTCAGGTGACTTCTAAACAGGCCTAGTGAATACTGAAGCCATTCTAGATTTGATTTTTCAGAATGGGGAAACTTCACTATAAATTATCCCTCACAGCACCCTTCCTTCTTCTCTGAGCTTCTCCACAGAGGTTTCCTCAATGCAAAAAGCCATGGACATTGGAGGAAATTCTAGTTAATTTGCAGATGTGAGCATACCCAAGTCCAGCCCACCAAGTCTCCATGGCAGCATGGCTTTGATAAGGGTCGTCTAATCCAGGGTTAAAGAGAGGAAGACACCTAGATAAGTATAAGAGGCAGTATTTTAGAAGTGTATCAGAGAAATGTGGAACAAAATGCTAAATGGAGATAAACCAGGGAGTTCAGGAAAAGGTGTCTGGGTGCTTTTCTGTTGTGCTATAAAAGATGGCAAGGAATCAACAGGCAAGAAGGAGAAGGACATTCCAGTCAAAGGGAGAGACCTAAAAGGAAAGAGACAGAAATATTATAAAAGGGACCTGCAGTATAAAAAGTTGGCCAATTTGGATGGAGCGGTGACTGTTCAGACCTACACAGCAGTGAACCATATCCAAGTCATCTGGCATGTGTCTCCCTGAGTACAATTGCAATTATAGTATATCGCACTTTGAGTACTCTCCCCACATCTGAGATATATCTCTATAGTGCACTATAATAGTTGGCCAAAGAACACTCAAAAACCTTCTCATTATGATCTGAAGGACCTGTGGAAGTTCAAAGACTTCTGCAGACTTCTGGGTCATGTGACTAGCAAGATGGAGGACTAGACGTTCTCTCTGATCTCCAAGACCTCTCAAACCTCTCCAAAACAGAAATGATGTGCCAAAGATAAAGCAATTTCAGCCATAACATCCAGAACTCAAAGAAGGTTAAACATAAAACATGAAGTGACCCCTATCCTGAGTTCACTCAGAACCCACCCCCCCACCCCCCTCTATGGACCATGCTCCCCATACCTTTCCTTTGCTTCCACTAGGTCTATTCATCAGTTTTTTGAATTGCATTTTTTTGCATCCCTTTCCAAAGAGGATTTCTCTTACTCTCTTCATTTTCTTCCTCTCTTTCTTTCTACTGTAGATCTTCATTCTTTGGTTCATGACCCCTCTATTATCTAGTCCACCTCCATTCTCTGTATTTTTCATTGTATCCATATTAGGTCTCCATTGTGGACTATTCTCCCTGGGCATTTTCTACCACCACCTTGTCCACCTTGCCTTGCAAATTCCCCCTTTCCATTGTGCCTCACTGCTAGAATAATGTCAATATCTGCTAGTGACATTGAGGACATTCCTTCACCGTAGGATTCCCACACTCCCCTTTATGTCTCTGAACAAATTGCTAAAAAAACCTAAAGCTAAAATATGTGCACCATCTTCTAAATGGTGCCACAAAAATCATACAAATTTCTCAGTACTACATGGAACTTTTACAAAAACTGACTGTTTATTAGGGCACAGAGATATTGCAACAAATACAAAAAAAGAAGAAAGAGTAAAAACATCCTTTCTAGACCATAACACAGTAAAAGCAATCACTGGTTCAGGGACCATAAACCAAAAGCATGGAGCCAAATGGAGATATCAGTGAATGGCTAAATAAAGAGAGTATCAAAGAACAAATCAGAAAACAATTCAGAATCCCCTTTAGCTAAGAGAGGCAGAAAACCAAATCAATAAGGTACCAAATGAACAGACTGATACCACAACAGAACCAGAACAAATAAAAAGCTTCATCAGAATACATTATGCACAATTACGTGCTAAGGAAACTGAGAACACAAAATTGCTAGAGAAATACCTCGTCCAAGATTACACAAGCGTTTAAGTATCTGAGATGGTAGTTGAGTCCAGGCTCTCTACCTTTTCTATTGTATCCCCTTGCCTTCAATATCTACTGGAACATGTAAGATCCCTTCTTCACTAGATAACATGACCAACGTATAACACACTGTCAACAGCCATAGTCTGAACAATTTATGGCATGTTGTTGGCAACTCTCTGACCTTGGGCACTTAACCATTATCTATCTCACACTCCTCAACTATAAAAAAAAAATGTGAAAAATAATAGCAATTAACTCAGTTGTTGTGAGAATCAACTGAAATAGAATTTGTAAAGAGCTTAGCATCGTACTTATGACATAGGAGGCCCTCAACAATGATAATAAATCTCCTTTCTGTCCCTTCTTCAAGAAAGCCCATCTCTGCCACACAAGGCTGCCAGCATACTGCAGCTGAGAAGACTAAAAAAGCCCAGCCTCAAAAGCCTGCCTGCTTAAGGGATTTGTATCAACCAATTCCTACTTTTGTTTGTCCTTTATTATTCAAGAGAACCATGACGTGAGGAAGGAGAGGTCAGGAATTGCAAGTGAATCAGATTTAAGTGAGGGAGGGCTGTGGTGAGGATTCCCTTTGATAAGGATGGAAGAAGTCCTAGTGGCCTTTACAACTCATATGCAGTTAAGGCATTGCTACCTACTCTGTGGTGCCTGACTATTTGCAAATTATAGAGACAGGGAAGGTCTTTGGTGAAAGTAAAAAATCTGGTCAGCAGACCCAGAAAGCACCTACCATTTGGAGACATTGTAAGGGGCATGTTTTTCAAGAGTTGTTAAAGCTTGCTTAGGAACCTTGTATTTTATGTATTTCACTTCTGGTAGTGAAAACCCAATTGTCTTTTGCCTGATATCTATTTCCTACATTTAGCCCCTTTTCTCCAAGGAATCTGACTAGTCCCTTTTTGGGGAGATCTTAGGCATGATGAGAGGCAGAGAGGGAATAAGGATTTCCTAGGTCCCTATTATCTTCCAGGAAATGGTCTAGCAGCCTTACAGATTTTATCTGTGCTATTATGATGCTATTATGATCATCATTTTCCAGCACAGGCAAATGAGGAAAACAAACATTAAAGTGACTTGTCCAGGGTCACCCAGAAAGGAAGTGTGTGAGATGAAAGAGTTCGGAGTCTGAATCTAAGGTCAGAAAAGGTCTTTATTCTTTCTCATGAGGAAGGACTCTACCCCATGTCACCCAATATGGCATCTGCAGGGAGAGAGTGAGAGGTAGAAGGCAGCCCATGGTGATATAATCTTCCAATGCAGAAACCCAACCCCCCCAACTGGCCTTCACTCTTATTGGTAGGGGAGCTGTCCCACAACCTAAGCGTGGGAATCTCTCTGAGACAAAGGACCTGGAAACATGTGGGTGTCCAATGAAAACAGTCTTAACCTTATTTGGCATATCTTCTGATGTATTGGCTCTGGGGGAGGGTCTCCATTGCTCTAATGCTTGAAGGTCAGGTGACTTGACCTTAGGCCTAGTGAGTACTGAAGCCATTCTAGATTTGATTTTTCAGAATGAGGAAACTTCACTATAAATTATCACTCACAGAAGTGTCTGAAGACAAGTTTGAAATCAGGTCTCCTTGACTCCAGGCCCAACACTGCCCAACTTAGTGCCATATAAATCACAC
>CM053592.1:1053989-1071604 GCA_028646515.1 Pseudochirops corinnae | reverse complement strand
ACCCACTGCCCAATCACAAAGCTACAAGGCACGGGCATTCCTGGAAAACAAGCCTGGCGCCACAGGCTCCATGTGACCACATTCAGCCTATTAAGGAACAGAGTATACTTTCAAATATCCAAGGGTCCTCAGAGTCACGTAGCCACATTAGCAAAGGGCCTAGGGGCAGGGAAGATCTTTAGATTCCCATAACACAAGGTTTAGGGGTGAAAGGATGAGTTGACTAGCTCCTCCTATACTTGAAAGTTCTGTCCCTCCCCCAAGCTCAGTAAAAAAATACAGCCTTAACATCCTTCTTGCTCATTTAATGGTATCACTGCCCTAAGCAAAGAGTAGGTAGACAGTGGGAAGGGAGTTTCCAATAGATCTTTGGGGGAACTGAGCATTCTTTGTGAAAGACACAGGGAAATTGGGGGAGGGAGGGTTGAGAACAGGGTACTCCATAGTGAGTCTCTAGGGCTATGCATGGTATCTGACTTCATGACTCACCTATAATCTGTAGCTTTTCCAGCGTCTTGCCCAGGAAGCCAGTGCTTAAATCATGTTTAGAATCCTTAAATCCTAGATTTAGAGGCAGAAGTGACCTATCCCATCATTTTATAGGCGAGAAGTTAAGGCCCAGAGAGATAAGTCACTTAACCCTGGGTCACACAGCCAGTAGGCACCAGAGGCTGGATTTTATCTAAATCTTTCTAAATCCATTTTAACACCCTGCTTTCTAGCACTATATGATTCTCTGGGGAGGGGAGAAAGCATCCTAGATTCTAAGAGTCAGAAAGGATCTCTGAAGCTACCTATGGCAAACTGAAGCTGGATGAGATGGTGTCCCTGGGATGTGGTCTTCTGGGCTCTTTTTACAACCTGTAGTGAGTGTGGATAAGGGGCTCATGGGAAGGCTGGCTGGTTTATATTTTATCCTCCCCTCCTTTCCCCTGCTTCATTCTTGGAGTTTATTCTATAGTTCCAGGCATCTCATCAAAGAAATGACATTTACAAATGTCTGACATCTCCCTTGTCCTTGCATTTTATTAGCCGTATGATGAAAGGCAATTTTTAGTTAGTTTAAAGATTGTACTTCTCACTGCCAATCAATAGTTCATCTTTACTTTTATTTTCTTTGTTGCTTTTGTAAACTGTCTCTCATAACTGTGCCTGAAGCCTTGACTTGTGATTTATTGGTCCACACCAAAGAGCTTTGACTCAGTGGTTAGTCTCCTTCATCTTCTTCCCCAAATGCAAAAGACCCAAATCTAGTAGCAGGGGAAATGCTGGGGAGGGAGTCTTTCTTGGTAGAAGGTTAGGTCACCCATATGACTACCTTTTGTGGGGAGAAAATAAGGAGTTTAAAGGCTGATTTTCATTCCCCGAATGAAGGAAACCTGGAGACTGGACTATGTTCTTATAAGCAACTCCCAGTAGCCCTCCAAGGAACTGGTTTTTGTTCCAAACAATGAAAGATTCAGTGGGTGTTGCCTGAAAAATACATTCGAGTCCAAGATCCTTGAGAACAGGGACTGTCCTTTGCCTCTTTTTGTATCCTTAGCACTTAGCACGGTGCCTGGCCTACAGAAAGCACTTAATAAATGTTTATTGGCTGGTTGAAAAAGATAACTTATGTTTTCACGTCAGCTTCTAGGTTGCCTACTTCTACTTTAAATAAGGCAAAAACTTCATCTCTGCCCTCCAGGACCAACCACAGAGAAAGAAGAAGTTTCCAATGCAATCGGGAGGCCGTCTTACAGGAAATGCACTAGCTTTGAGGAGGATGGGGAAATGATTCCTGCAGAAGGGGGACCTCACGTCAGATGCTAGCTAGGTCCTTGGGCTCTAGGCTTTGGGGGGAGGGGTGGCTCTCTCACTTCCTGGGTCAGAACATTAATTACTCAAAAGCCCAGCTTTTGCATTTTAATTACTTTGGGAGAGTGAATAGACAATGAGAGCTGTTCAGATGGAGAACAGGCTTTTCTGCATTTTGAGCCGTGGTTGGAGAGAAGTCAGTAGGTGGTCATGTCTTTTCCTTTCAGATTGTGTGTGCATCAAGGTAACATTTTGCTAGCTAAATATGCTGGGAGCCATTTCTGAAGGCTGTTGTAAAAAATGCTGCCTCTAGGTTCCAGAGGACAGCAATTTCAGCAGCCAAGATGAGTGGCTGAAGCAGGAGGTTCATCTTCCTTAGCACAAAATCAATGAATCCTGTTAGGGAAACGTGCCATTCCCCAAATTTGAGACAACAACATTGTCAGCTTTTCATTTTATAGGGTCAGCAACTCAGAGCAGGTACTCATAAAACCAGCCCAAATAAATTATTCAGGAAATGGGCCATAAAATGCCATAGTTTAATCAGTACAAAAGATCTGTCTCTGAGCCGAATTATCGAGCCAAGCACCCAACCCTGACCTTCACATAGGGCACTGGAGGAGATGGATCTGAGGGTCCCTGAGCCTCAAGCCCAACAGGACCAGACAGAACTCTTTATCTTTCTCCCAAACCTGTCCTTCTTCCAATCCCCTCCCCCATTTCTGCCAAAGTCACCATTATCCTTCCAGTCACCCAGGTTTGTAGTCTCCGGCATCCTGGCATCCTCCCTCCCCTTCACTCTACATATGTTCCCTTCTTTCTACTCACAGAACCATCCCCCTCATTTGGGCATTATTACCTCTCACCTGGTTTCCCTGCCTCAAATTTCTCCAGCATTCAAACCAACCTTCATACCTCCAACACAATAATTTTATAAAGTAAAGTCTGACCACATCAGCCCTCTCATCAACAAACTCCAGTGACTCCCTGTTCTATCCAGGATCCAATAGAACTTCCTCCGGTTGCCATTGAAACAATAAGAAATTTGGGTTGAGGTTTCTGGGATTCATGGAAATTTATGCCCTGTTTCAATTGCATTGTAAAGGGTGGCAGGTGCATCAGTGATCTTAATTTGTAGATCTCTATTGGTGTCAAAGACCAAAAACTCCATCATCTACTGGCCAGAGCGCTGGTGGTGAGTGACTCACATGTAGTTGGGCTTACCCATGAAGATGAGACAACGTTTGCTGCTGGGAATATACTCTTTATATACAGGAGAAATCATTGTATGACTTGAAAGTAGGAACACTGTCAGCAGCCAGAAAGACTGAAGGGCTGAGAAGAAAAAAAAGCATATAATATATCATATACAATCAGAGCTGGCCCTTCCCCCATTTCCCACTGTGAGGATGGAGCAGTCATTGCAATTCCATGGGATGAGGGTAGCAACTTTGGAGCATAAGGAAGTAGTCTCAGGTTTGGTATAAGTTACTTTTTTCTGGGATTTGGGAGTATGGAAAAGTAGAAGGAATGTCTACAGGTGGTGGTGGTGGTGGTGGTGGTGGTGGTGGTGAGAACGTGGGCTGTAAGTAGGTTTACATGAGACAAGAGAGTAGGGGGGTCAGAATGATGTGTTTGTGATGGAGTATTGGGATTGAAGTATTTTAAATTAAACAATGTACAGGGATCTAGTGTTGATTTCAATAATTTGAAATGATAATTTAACAAGGTTTTACTGAGAGAAAAACAAACTCTACAATGATAATCTTGAATACTAATGGCTTTAATTAGCCTATAAACAGAAGAATTAATCCATCAATCAATAAACATTGATTAATACCTATGTGCTGGGCACTATGCTAAGTCAACAAATGGGTGAGAAAACAAAACTCAGCAACTTCCTGCACATAAGAAATATTCTCTCTCTATAAAAATATGAAAAGAGAAGTAAATTAAGTAAATTGTACTCTGTTTCAGTTGAATCCAAAATAGTAGGCATCGTGAAAGTTGTTGCTAAGTAGCGTAGTTCAGTAGAAAGTCCTTAGATTTAGAATCACAGAATCTAGATCCACATCCCAGCTTTACCATTTTATGTTTATGTTTCCTGGGGTAAACCCTTCCTGACCTCTCTGGGCTTAAATTAACTCAGATAAAAAAAGGAGGGCACAGGAAATCACCTTAAAGGTTCCTTTCAAGTCTAAATCTATGGCACTATGACAATGATTTTAAATAAAGCAATGTTATAATAGATGCTGTCAAGAAAAAAAGGAAGCTAGACTGTTCTTAAAGGCACTGTACCTAATGAAATACTACACACACACACACACACACACACACACACACTTACACACTCATGCACATATACACACATATTCACACACACCTATATATGTGTAAACACACAAAACTGCTTAAGGTGAGGAATGTTTTGTTTTGTTTTGTCTTTGTACTCCCAGTATATGGGCAGCTAGAAGGCACAGTGAGTAGTGCCAGGCTTAGAGTCAGAAAGACTTGAGTTCAAATCTGGCCTCAGACACTTGCAAGCTGTGTGACCCTGGGCAAATCTCTTCATTCTGTTTACCTCAATTTTCCCATCTGAAAAATGATTTGGAGAAGCAATGGCAAACCACTGCAGTGTCTTTGTCAAAAAGGCCCAAAAGCGGTGGTTAGGTGGCACAATGAATAGAGAGCACTGGCCCTGGAGTCATGAGGACCTGAGTTCAAATCCAGCTTGAGACACTTAACATTTACTAGCTGTGTGACTCTGGGCAAGTCACTTAACCCCAATTGTCCTACCTTTCCCCCTCCAAGAAAATACAAAAAGCAAAAAAAAAACAAAAACAAACAGAAAACAAAAAAAAAGAAGACCTAAAAGAAGTCAGGAAGAGTCAGACAGGAGTGAAAACCAATGAACACATCCACAAAACCTAATGTTCTTGGCACCTAGCAGGCACTGAATGAATGCCTATTGCTTGATTGATTAAATATCACACAGAATGTTTGCAGAATTTATCAGTGTTCTGAGATTTAAAGACCACATTAATAAATGCTGAAAGGCAGAAACAAATGCATTCTTTACAGATGATATCACAATGACAATTTTAATCAGTAAAAGAAATATGAATAAACAGTGCAGACCTAGGCTGTACTAAACCATGGAGTCACGAGGGCAGAGCAGAAGCAACAACCCACCAAATTTGACCAACATTTCACTCCAAACAACTTGAAAATAGCTTGACAAATAGAATTCTGGAGTGGCAGAGTCAATGGAAGGTTGAGGTGAGACGTTTTTCCTGCCAACACAACTTAGGAGGTAGGCAGGAAAGTCTGTGCCACCATGGTGGGAACCAGCTCAGAGCACAGGCTCTATTGGAGACAATATCAGCAGCGAGCCTCGGAGGCTGCAACCATGACAGCTGCAGCATGCAGAGCTCACAGCCCAGAGACAGGAAGGGGATCAGGCAACTGGCCAGAAAGAGATTACAGGGGACCCTGAGCGGGTCCTGTCCATGGTATCTGGTGCTGTTAGGCATTTCTCTTACCCATACATAGTTCTGGGTCACAGTTCCAGGATGGAGAGGAGTGCTTGTGGCTGGTCATAAGGGAATAAGGGCCCTGGTCTCAATTTCAGGTCAGAGAGGGGCACTGGCCAGTGAGGAGTCAATAATGATATGTAAGCTGCAAGCCTAGATGACTGGGGGGATGGTGGTACCCTTCCCAGTAAGAGGGAAGTTAGGAAGAGGGGAAGTTTGCAGCAGAGATAGGGGAAGGATATTGTTTAGCTTTGTTTATGTTGATTTTAAGAACAATGAGTGCTAAGAATGAATTCAGAAAAGAATCAATGAATAGAGTTTTCTTCTCATTAGAGCTGATTTATTAGGTGTGTATTTTGAAAGCTTTGGTTCACTAAAGTTAACATACGCTGGCTTCAGTTTGGCTTTTAGCAAATGAAGGTGCTATTTTCCAGCTTCCAGTTCTTGGTTTCTACCCTTTACCTAGATCTTCTAGAGGCCTTATTTGTAGGGAGTAAACCGATCCGTGTCCTTCCAACAATAATAAAACATCTTGATAGAGGCCCTCAATCACCCTCCCCAGCCTCTGACTATTTGTTCCCTTTTTGAAGATACTTCATTTTCTTTTGAACATCTACAATTAGAATAGTTTCTGTTGGTGCCAGCGCTGGCCCTTATAAATCTTACCTGGTACCCCTGCCATAAGCAATATTCACCGAGGAGAGAGCATGTTCTTCTAGGCCTGGAATAGCTCCCAAATGGGATGCCTGCAGTGTGAGGGTGGCAGTGGGCCAGAAGGCCACTTTGTGCCATCCCAGGATTGATGTGGGAGAGGCCAGGCCCCAAGCAAGAAGAACTTTGCCAGCATGCTTTTCTTTCTATCCTGTCATACTGCTGGAGTAGACAGCTCCTCAAATGGTGGCTTCTTCAAGGGGCACGGGAAACTGACTTTGACGACTCACAGGGGTCAGCCACCACATTCACCCTACAAGATATCTTTGCTAGACATTTTTAGGTGAACACTACCAAGGAGAAATAGAAAGAAAAATAGAAAAAAATAGAAATAGAAAAAATGTAAAATGAAAAAAAAAATGTAAATTGGGTTCTTGAAAGAGCTATGAAAGACAACATCTAAATAGAATCCAATAAGCAGAAAAGCAGCAAACCAGAACAGTGAATAACCATGGCAAAGGGGAAGGTTGAAACCATCTACCACATTTTAGTCTGGTTATTTAATAAGGTAACATGTATCAATCAATCAATGAAGAGGGCTTAGGCAAAAGTGCAAAGGAGATTTGGAGGGCCATTTGATGATGCCAAATGAGGTCTGCTCCAATAGCCTGTGGGGTTTTATTTTGCCTTTGAGTACCATATACATACAAGAATTGAGTTGTCTTGAATGAAGAGCTTTTCCAGAAAATGGAGCCTTCAGTTTTCTAGTACCCCATTGAGGAAGAATTTCCTGGGGGGTGTGCGTGTGCGTGTGCATGTGCACGTGTGTGTGTGTGTGTGTGTGTGTGTGTGTGTGTGTGTGTGTGTGTAAAGATTTAGCTTTTATCAGGTCTCCTACCTGTGCTTTTGACTGAATGAAGACCTACCAGTTTCAAAGGGTCCAAGGCATATTGGACCCTTTTCATTAATGTTCTAAATGGTGTACAGAGATTAGCTTATGGCCTGCCTGCATTATTGGGAACCAAGGACACACTAAATTTATAGCTGAGCTCAGGAAAGAGAAAAATAAAGTCTTAGCTAAGGGGAACTCTTTGAGACCTCCCCAACTAGGAAAAGAGCACGCCCTGCAGCCAGGGGTTGTGTTTCTCCTTGATCACAGGCATTCTTTATCTTCTCTGCCCACTTTCCCATGAACACCGTTTGTACTTGAGGGAGTCACAAACCTTTGGTAGGGAATGATTTTACAGCACCTATTATTACTGTACCTCCTGTCTTCATGCACATCTCTGGTTTCCATAGACTCTGCTCCAGATATACTGGTTTTCTTGCTGTTTCTCACATAAGACAATTCATCTCCCATCTTCATACCTTTGTATCAGCCCTCTCTCATGCCTAGAATCTCCTCTCCACTTCTGCCTCTTAGAATTCCTGATTCCCCTCAAGCCTAATCTCAAATGCCATCCATTACATGAAATCTTCTTTGATCACCCAGGCTTCTAGTGCCCTCCTTGCATTCATTTTGAATAGAGTCTATATAGTTATACCTGTGAATGCTGCCTCCAATATTCAAATGTGAGCTTTTTCAGAGAAAGGACTGTTTAATTTTCATCTTTTACATTCAGTGCTCAGCACCTGACACATTGTAGATGCCAGTCAATGAATACTTGTTGATTGATTGGTTACTTCCTGCTGGAGAGATGTTGGAACAGGGACAAGTAAATGATGTCATTCTGATGGTTAAGCTGATCAGTGCTTGCTCATCATCCAGTTGTGGGCACAGGAAATGAGAGAGGCTTATGAGTAAGGAGTGAGCCAAGGGTGATTGTGGGGATTCTTAGGAATAGGAGCTAGGCAAAAGTCATCAAGGTTGATTCTGCATCACATTCAGCATCTCCCTGAGTACCATGGAGAGGTAACGAGAGGGCTCAGGGCCCTTACTTTACCGCAATTATTTAGGACCTTGATTCCTGGCAGCATGGGAGGCTCCACCAATATATCATCAAGAATCCTTGGAGGCCTTTCAGATCATTTTTCTAAATCCTGGGTGGTTCAAATGTTCTCTTCAGTAGGCATGATATTATTCCACTGAGGGCCTAGGTGAAAAAGTGATGACCTAATTGGCTTTACACCCTTAGGTCAGAGGAGTACAGACACAATTGAAGCCCTGGTTTGGGGGCTTTAGCACTATTTCAAGAAGAAGTATGCTTTGTCAAGCCCCAAAATTACATTTTAAGAAATTATCAAGAAAAGTTGCCCTGATATCTCAGATTCAGAAGGTAAAATAGCCTTTGAAAGAATTCACCAATCACTTCCTGAAAGAGATCCAAAAGTGAAAACTCTCAGGAATATTTTACCCAAATTCCAGAAATCTCAGGTTAAGACAAAATATTGCAAGCAGTTAGAAATAAGTTTATATATTGTGAAGCCACAGTCAGTATCACACAAGATTTAGTAGCTTCTTTGTGAAAGAAGGAGTTTGGAATATGATATTCTGGAAGGCAAAGGTGCTAGAACTATAACCAAGAATAATGACCCAGAAAAACTGAGTATAATCCCTCAGGGGAAAATATGAACATTTAACAAAACATAGACCTTTCAGGAATTCCTGATGAGAAGACCAGAGTTGAATAGAAAATGTGACTTTCAAAGATGGTAGAATAGACATGTATGCACACACACACACACACACACAAATTCAGTTGGGTATAGAAATCTATCTTAACTGATTAACAGGAAAGAAGAGGATAAGGGAGATGAGGGACAGGAGGAGCAGAATAAAATAGGATAGAGGAAAAAATAAAATAGATAGAAAAAAAAATGGCTGAACAAAGCATAACTGTGAATGTGAATGGGATGAACTTATCCCTAAGATGGAAGAGAAAAACAGACTAGATTAGATTAGAAACCAGAATCCCACAATATTTTGTTTATAAAAGATACACTTGAAACAGAAAGACACATGTACAGAGTTAAAATGATGAGCAAGAGTAGAATCTATTAAGGTTCAGATTAAGTTAAAAAAAAGCAGGGGTAGGAATTATGTTCTTAGTCAAAGCAAAAGCAAAATCAATCTAATAGAAAAGATAATCAGAGAAACTACATTTTGCTAAAAAAAAAAGATAGAAGATATTACTTAAGTAATGTCTAAAAAAAACTTCACAAGAAGTTTCTTTGACAAAGGCATCCTTTCTCAAATATATAGGGAACTGAGTCAAATTTATAAAGATAAGCAGTCATTCCCCAATTTATTAATGGTCAAAGGATATGAATAGGCAATTTTCAGAAGAGGAAATAAAAACTATGTATAATAATATGAAAAAATGCTCTAAATCCCTATTGACTAGGGAGATTCAAATTAAAATAATTATGAAGCACCACCTTATACCTATCATAATAGCTAACATGACAGAAAGGGAAAATGACAAATTATGTGGAAAAATAGGGACACAAAAGCCCTGTGGGTGAAGTTGCACACTGGTTCAACTCTCCCGGAGAATGATTTGAAACTATGCCCAAAGGGCTATCAAACTGTACATACCCTTTGATAAAAAATATTACTACTAGCTTTATATCTCAATGAGATCAAAGGGAAAAGGATCTACATCTATGAAAACTATTCATAGCAGTTCTTTTTGTGGTGGAAAAGAATTAGAAATCAAGGGGATACCCATCAATTGGGGAATGGCTGAACAAATTGTGGTGTATGAACTGATGCAAAGTAAAGTGAGCAGAACCAGGAGATCACTGTTAACAGCAATATTGCAATGATGATCATTGTGAAAGACTCAGCTATTCTGATAAATACAAAGATTCAAGACAATTTCTAAGGACTCATGATCAAAAGTCCAGAAAGAGAACTGATGAGCTCTGAGTACAAATGGAAGTATAACTTTTTTCACTTTATTTTTCTTCCTTTTTTGTAATATGGCTAATATGGAAATACGTTTTGCATTATTTCAGAGTAGCTAAGTCTTTCATAGTTGATCATCATTATAATATTAGTGTTAATGTGTAGAATGATCTCCTGGCTCTGCTCACTTTACATTGCATCAATTCATACAAGTCTTCCCAAGGATTTTTGAAGTAATTCCACTCATCATTTTTTATAGCACAATAGTATGCCATCACAATCATATACCACAACTTGTTCAGTCATTCCCCAATTGATGGGCATCCCCTCCATTTTCAATTCTTTTGCCACCACTAAAAGAACTGCTAGAAATATTTTTGTGCACAAAGAGGTGTTTCCCCCTTTTCTTTGGTCTTTCTGAAACATAGATCTAGTAATGGTACTGCTGGATCAAAGGATAGGCACCATTGGATTGCCTTTTGGGCATAGTTTCAAATTGTTCCCTAGGGTATTGGGACTCATTTGCAACTGTACCAGAAAGTGCATGAGTGCCCGTCTTGTTCCACATCCCTGACAATATTCATCATTTTCCTTTTCTGTCATATTAGCCCATCTGATAGGTATGCGGTGGTACCTCAGAATTGCTTTAATTTGCTGTTCTCTAGTGAGTAATGAGTCAGAACTTTTGCCCATGTGACTACTGATAACTTTTATTTCCTCTTCTGAAAACTGCCTTTTCATATTCTTTGACCACTTATTCATTGGGGAATGACTATTTTCATAAATTTGACTTCATTCCCTACCCACTAGCAATGAATACTTCTCCGGTTGTCTCAATCTGTCTTTATTTGTGTGAGAAGTGTTTAGTAATTGTGGTCATATAGTTCCTTTGTCTTGGCAGGTAGACTCCCAAAGATTTTTTTTTTTATTGCCTGCAGTTGTTTTAAATGGAATTTCTCTTTTTTTCTCTTCCTGCCAGATTTTGTTGGTAATGTATAGACATGTTGATGATTTGTGTGGGTTTACTTTATATACTGCAACTTTGTTAAAGTTGCTAATTGTTTCAACTCATTTTTTAAGTTGACTCTCTAAGGTTCTCTAAGTATACACTATACTATCATTTTCAAAGAGTGATACTTCTGTTTGCTAACTGCCTATTTTTATTCCTTCAATTGCTTTTTCTTGTCTTATTGTTACAGCTAGCATTTTTAACACAATATTGAATAATAGTGTTGATCATGGAAATCCTTGCTTAACCCTTGATCTTATTGGGAAGACTTCTAATTTATCTAAAAGTATTTTTTGGGGGGATCCTGGCCCCGTCACCCAATTTGTTAACTATTTCTTGCAGATTTGTGTCATCTATACATTTGATAACGTGCCATCTCTAATTTTATCCACATTATTGATAAAAATGACAAATCACACAGGTCCAGCACAGATCCCTGGACCCCTGCACTAGAGATTGCCTTTCCAGGAAACACCAAACAATCACTCTTCAGATCCAGCTGTTCAACAATTTCAAATCCACCTAACAACTAGCATCTACAAAAGTCCACATCTCTCCATCTCACACCCAAGAGTTATAAACTTTACCAAGCCCTTGGCTAAAATCTATCGGAACTTTGTTTGGAGCCTGGATCGTGGTGGGCCCGAGTCTGGCAGCCCATTGTTATTCTCCCCCAGCTCTGGATGACCTGTGCACCTCCCTGCTGGCCAGTCTTGTTTTACACAAGGCCTTCGAGGCACAATTTGTGTGGGAATCACCAATGACATTCTGCTGCCCTTTAACATTCTTCCCATTCATTGTGTCTTCCCATTTCTCTTTGAGGCACTTTTCATTATAATTATTCTTTGATGATATTGATTAAGTATTCATAGCCATTGGGCATCATCAGGACAATATTTAAATTGAGGGGGAAAAAAACAGGAAAAGCAGTTAACCAAACTGCCAAGCAGGCAGGAACCTTAGAGAAAGACCTACATGCTTGTCTTGGGAACCGACAAGAACATGCTCTCCTTTCTAGCATTTCATACTTTTTAATGTTCTTTTTAAGTTATGGAATAAAACAAGCATTTCCATAACATAGTACAATTAAAAAGATGATTACTCATGAAACTGCAAATGTGTGTGCAACTTGCAAAAATGCAACAAAATGATCACGTAAATTTACTTTTTTCTGCCTCCCCTCCTCCCCCCCGAAGGCTACCATTAGACACAAGCAGGTATGTATGGATAAAAATATTCTACATGTGCTTCTAAGACACCACAATATAATTGGTAGAAAGAGCAAACATTTACCTCACATAATGGCCCCTATATCCCATGTTTGATTTGAGTATTTAATGAGATCATATGGGTAAAGTGCTTCCCCAACTTTGAAGTATTATGTAAATGCTGATATTATAGTTACTATTACTATTAATTAGAACAACTACTATTACTCTGTTACCACCACCACCACCATACTACTACCACTACCACCACCACTACTACTACTACTACTACTACTACTACTACTATCACTACCACTACTACTACTACTACTACTATAACTACTACTACAGAACCAAACTTCCCCTGAATATCTTCCTCTATGCCTCTTGGTGGTGGGCAGGTGACCCTAATTGGAGGAGTTTGTGCCAGGGGAGCCTTGGTCCTAGCAGTTTCCACCAGATTAGACAAGCTTGTTCGGCTTCACTGTGAATATTACTGCCATAAAGTAAAAGATTTTTGGGTGAGGGGTGAGAGTAGGAAGGTATCCCAGGGGAATGGCTTCATAGAGTAATGTCAAATGCAGAGGAAAAAGAGCATCAATGAAAGATTTAAAAATGCAAAAAAGAGAGTATAAAGATGTTCTGGAAGAGATTGATAGAAATGGGACAGTGTTGAAACTCATGCTGCATTTAAAATATACCTTAAGAATATTCATAATAATAGAGCATAATAATAGTGCATAATACAGATTCAGAGGTTCATATTCAGTCCTCTTTTTCTGCTCTTTATATATGGAAATGTGCCTGTTTGTTTATTTTTGTCAGGGTTAGAATAATTTTTTAAAAATTAAGAAGCATGAAAAAAGAGAAGGAGATGTCTAGAAGATTTAGTGCAGTCCTTTCAAGAGCAGATGAAAGAAAATTCCCAGTAGAGATTTTCTTAAACATCCCCTTTGAATATTATTTTATGTTTTAAAAAAGTTACCTAAATTCCCTCCCAAAGTGTGGCCAATAAGTGACTTTTATGAGCTGGAAGGAAGGTAATGAGGTTGGACATGTGACTGCCTTCTCTTCACTCCCAGACCTGTAAACAGCATGGGACAGACATCTGCCCAGGTGCCTGACTTCTGAATGGGGGGTAGCATACTTCCTCCCCTATGTGACCACCATCTCTGATCCTCACCCTCGTCTTCAACCAGTCTAGGATATCATGTGTGGACAACATCCCACAGTCTTCCCCCTCCTGCCAGGGTCCAGATACCATAGAACCCTTCTCCATTAGTCCACATCACCTTCCAACTCCTATGGGAATGGGCCATCCCTTTTCCAGCATAATATTATCACAGTTGTTGGACTGCCCTCTGCACCAATGTTGCTACCACCCTCTCAGCCATAAGCAGGAAGACCTAAGTTAAAATCTGGCCTCAGACACTTACCAGCTGTGTGATCCTGGACAAATCACTTACCTCTGTTTGCCTCAGTTTCCTCACCTATAAAATGAGTTATAGAAGGAAATGGCAAACCACTATAATATCTTTGGAGAAAACCCCAAATGGTGTCATGAAGAGTCAGGTATGACTGAAGCTATTGAACAACAGCTAGGTAGTAGTGGGGACCTCTTTGCCCTTGGCCTTACTGGCACCTGAATAAAAGCTACAGTCTGTCTCGAGGCCTATACACAAAGCCCTTCTACCTCTGTAGAAATGTCTAGATTTATGTTCCTCTTAAATGGCTGGGAGAACCTGGCATCTCCTATGTGCCGCACTGAGGAAGCAGAGAAGGGCTTTGGGGAAGGTTCTCTTTCATAAACCCTTAAATCTTTGTGCTTGCTAAAGGTAGTTTACTTTGCTACTCAGGAAAGTATGATAACTGGAGGTTTAATTTAGTCAAAACCAGCCTGGATGATTTGGGGTAAGTGCCTTTAAACTCTTTGGGCTTCAGTTTCGTTGGATGTAGATTAAATTAAATTCTAGACACTGATGATACTTTTTCTAATATTATTTTACTTAAAACTATTCTTTCCTCTGTTTGTAGACTAAGATATGCTACCCCATAAGCCTGAGCTTCTTTTGCCAAATAATTCGGAAGCATCATTTATTGACTCGAGACTGGGAGGTGATTTTCCCCTTGGAAGATCGTGAATGGGAATTACAGGGAGTAGGAGAGGAAGTGATAACTTCACTGTCCATAGTAGGGGCCACTTAACTAGGTCTCTCTCCTTCTGGGGCCCAGTGATGACCAACGTTTGGGTTAGACCCAACTCGGGGAAAAATGTTGAACCACAAGAGCATTGGGTTGAGCATCAGCTTCAAAAATAATTGGGAATTGAAGCCCCAGGGCCCAGGTCAACTCACTCATTGCTTCTTTAGCTCATTTCCTTTTTGTGTAGTTTTCTCCCATTGGAATACAAGCTCCTTGAAGACAGAAACTGTCCAGCTTGTAGTCGTGTCCCCATTGCTTAGCATAGTACCAGGCTATTATTAAGTAAATACTTAATACATTCTCCATTGCCACTCATCTATTGATCATCATTGATGAGCAGTGGTGCCTACTTAGAAGATCACTTGTGCTTGAATCTTAGTCTTAACTGGTGTCCTTTTCACCCGGAAACTCCATGAGGGCCAGAAATGTCTCATGTAAAACTTGTGTGCCTCCGGAGTCTGGAACAATGCTGCAGAGAAGGTGAGTGCTCAGTGAATGTTGGATTAAACAGAATGAATGGCAGCGAGTGTTTATGCAGCATTTTAAGGTTTCCAAAGTACTTTATATGGATTTTTATCCCAACTGATCATCACAACAACCCTGGGAAGTAGATGCTATTATTATGAACATGCATCATAGATGAGACAGTTAAGGTTCTGAGAGGTAAAATGGAAGCCACACAGAGAGGAAGATGAGATTTGAGCCTGGGTCCTCCTCTCACTGAAGGTAAATTTGGATGACTGAGACCTGCCTCATTAACTTGGGCTTTATTGACTAGATTTCTTAAAGACCCAATTTCCCCTGGATCTCACTGATTGGACGCTGTAGGTCCCTGCCCTGTCCAAGTACCACTTAATGGCTACTTTCGGACCCTTCAGGCTCAGAATGAATGTCAATAGTAACAGGTTTCTCCTGTGGCCAGCAACCCTGAGGCCCTTCCCCTCCCAGTTTGATTTTTTTTTTTTAATTAAAGGAGCCATCCCTTGACTCACTTCTTAAAGAGGCCCATTCACTGAATGGTCATTGTCTCACTCAAAGTGAGAACTTGAAGAGATCTTGGCTTAAAAAAGGTCAAGATCTCCCTGCATCCTGGGCCATCTCTAGTCATCCTGATGGATATCTGGGCTCTGGAGGAGAAAGTGAGGCTGGTGACTGTACAGCCCTCCCTCCCTCAAGTCAAATTCATTTGCAAGTTATGTGATCAGCTCCCTGACATCATGGTCCTCTTCAAGAACAAAGGACAAATCCCACAACAACACTCAAGGCTCTGTACCACCTGCCTGCCTTTGAATGGAAGGCATTGGCTTAAACCTTGTGTAAAACATTTTACAGCTCAACTGTAAATGGTATAACTATATCTCTTTATACCTTTCTTGAGCATCCCCTCCAGAACCTTCTCTGCCAGTGACTGTTCCTTGTGATCCTCTCCAGCTGTGGATGCCATTGAGCTGGGCTGATGATGCCTTCCAGTTGTGGGCTGGGTTGCTCAATCCTCTGGGGTGCCCTCTATGGAGCCTTTGCTGCTCTTGTCTGAAAGGCTGAGATAAGGCTTTTTCTCTTTCTCTTTTTTTTTTTTGTTTGCTTTTTGGAGGGCAAATAGGGTTAAGTGACTTGCCCAAAGTCAAGTGGTTGGTAATTGTGTCAAGGATCTGAGGCAGCATTTAAACTCAGGTCCTCCTTACTCCAGAGCCGGTGCTCTACTCACTGCACCACCTAGCTGCCCCCTTTTTTCTCTTCTATTTCAGAAAGGAAGAGGTTTTCTGCTCTTTTAGCCAATACCTGTAGGTGACCTCATTTTATTATTAAACCCTAAAAGCCACTGCCAGCCAGAATTAGCCTTCAGGCATAGGTGAAATCTCCCTTCTGTAGTCTTTTGTTTCTGAATTGCTCCGTGTAAGTTCATTGTATTGACTTAGCATAATGAAATTGTTTTCAACTCACTTTCAATCCCATGATACCAACTGTGATCCATGCAAATTGTCACTTTGGGAGTTTTAGTTAGCGAGGCTGGATAGGTGAGGCAAAGCTAGGGGCTTTTTGTCTTGTAATCCTGCCAGAAATAAAATCTTTACTTCCTTTAAAAAATTAAGAGAAAGAGGGAGGGAGGAAAAAAGAAGGAAAAGAGAGAGATGGAGACAGAGAGAGACAAAGACAGACAGATAGAAACAGAGAGGAGGGTAAGGAAAGGATGGGGAGCAGAAGAGGGATAGACAGAAACAGAGACAAAGAGAGACCAAGATACAGAGATAGAGATAGAGAGAAATGGCAATGACAAGGAGACAGTGAAAGACAGAGAAGAAACAGAAAGACACAGAGACATAAAGACAAAGAAAGATAGAGACTCAGAGAAAAAAAAGACATAGTCATGCAGAAATATAGAGACACAGAGACATAGGGGAATCCTGAAACTATTTAGGAGGTGTAGGGAAATACTGAGTGGTACAATTGTGTTGGGCAGCTAAGTGGCATAGTGGATAGAGTTCTGAGCTTGAAGTCAAACGAACTCATTCTTATGAGTCCAAATCTAGCCTCAGACAGTTACTGGTTCTGTGACCCTTAGCAAGTCATTTGGCCCTGTTTGCCTCAGTTTCCTCATCTGTGAAATGATCTGGAGAAAGAAATAGCAAACCACTCTATTATCTTTGCCAAGAAATTCCTAAATGGGGTCACAAAGACTGTGACATGACTGAACAACAAATGGCTGTGTTCGGGATTGCATTTTTATTCACATCCATCCAATTGTCTGTTTCCTGCTACATTTTCCTATAGCCAGGGTGTTGCCAATTTTTGTCTATAATGCCCCCTCTCTGGCTCCTCACTAATGCCTCTCTCAGATTTTCCCCATTCATTCTTATCTCCTTGTGTACTTTTAGAAAAAATTTTCTTACTCAGTTGTCACTGTTGCTGTTGCTGTCCTAGCCTGCTACATTATTCACCCTTCTTGCATTTTTGTTATTTGGCTTGTCTGACAAGCAAATAAACTCTCTTCCAGTTTTCTTTCTATGACCATATTTTCCCCTGAAACATTATACTCAATTTTGCTGGGTAGGTGATTCTTAGTTTTAATCCTTACTCCCTTGATCTATCCTCATACTGAGAAGAGTTTCTTAAGTTACAACTATCATTTTTCCATGTTGGCATGTAAAATAGTTCAACTTTGATTTCTTTTGTTCCTTATGATTTCTTTTCCATGTTGACCTTCTCATGTTTCTTGTATCTGAGTGTCAAATTTTCTTTTCAGTTCTGTTTTTTTCCAGCAAGAATGTTTGAAAGTCCTCCACCTCATCGAATGACTATATTTTCCCTTGGAACATTATACTCAATTTTGCTGGGTAGGTGATTCTTGGTTTTAATCCTAGCTCCCT
>CM053592.1:1039433-1053489 GCA_028646515.1 Pseudochirops corinnae | reverse complement strand
TATACTCAATTTTGCTGGGTAGGTGATTCTTGGTTTTAATTCTAGCTCCCTTGATCTCCGGAATATCATATTCCAGGCCCTTCACTCTCTTAATGTAGAAACTGCCAGATCCTGTGTTATCCTACTTGTGTTTCCACAGTATTCAAATTGTTTCTTCTTGGCAGCTTGTAATGTTTTTTCCTTGATCTGGGGACTCCAGAACCTGGCTATAACATTCCTAGGAGTTTTCTTTTTGGGATCTTTTTCAAGAGGTGATTGGTGAATTCTTTCAAGTTCTATTTTGCCCTCTGGTTCTAAAATATCAAGGCAATTTTCCTTGAGAATTTCTGGAAGGATGCTTTCTAGGTTCTTTTTTTGATCATGGCTTTCAGGTAGTCCAATAATTTTAAAGTTGTCTCTTCTGGATCTATTTTCCAGGTCATTTTTCAATGAAATATTTCACATTGCCTTCTTTTTTTTTCATTTGTTTGGATCTTTTTAATAGTATCTTGATTTCTCATAAAGTCATTTGCTTCCATTTGCTCCACTCTAATTCTGAAGGAATTATTCTTTTCAGTGAGTTTTTGAGATTCTTTTTCCATCTGGCAATTTCGACTTTTTAAGGTATTCTTCTCCTCATTGGCTTTTCGAGTCTCTTTTGCCATTTGAGTTAGTCTATTTTTTCAGGTGTTATTTTCTTCAGTCAGGTTGTTGAGTCTCTTTTCATGATTTTCTTGCATCATTCTCATTTCTCTTCCCAATTTTTCCTCCACTTCTCTTATTTGGTTTTCAAAATCCTTCTTAAGCTGCTCTATGGCTTGTAACTCGTCTACATTTTTCTTGGAAGATTTTGGTGTGGGAGTTCTGACTGTGTTGTATTCTTCCTGTTCCATGCTTTGATCCTTTTTGTCCCCAAAAAAGGAATCTAAAGTTAGATTGCTGAGCTTTCTTTTCTTCCTTTGCCTGCTCATGTTGCCAGTTAGTTACTTGACTTTTGGGCTCAGTAGAACTCTGCTTTCAGAGGGGAGAGCTCTGTTCCAAATCACTGGGCTTTTTGCAGCTGCTGGAGCTACTAAAAGGCCACTGTCTCTGTAGCCCCCACCAGCTTTGGCTCACTAGTCATGCACCTCAGGCTCACCACTCAAGACTGTGATTCTGATCCAGGCAGCTCAAGGCAAGAGCACTTAGCCTCTGAATGATCCCTTGGACCCTCTGCAATCTGCACACCATGAGCTCTGAAGCAGCCATGTGGAGGTGGCTGTAGGTCCACCACTCTTGCTGTTTTCTTGCCTTGGGGGCAGACGGCCGGACTGGCTTTTCTCCCTCAAATTTAGCTGAGTTCCACTGACCTTTCACTTTGTCCTTGGCTCTTATGGGTTGATAATTCTAGAAACTGCCATAACTGCTGGTGATGCACTCTCCTGAATGTTCCAGCTGTGGCTCGTCCTGGCTACCCTGGGGCTAAGCCATAGTTTCAGGTCGGGCTGGTTTCGGCTCCCAGTGCGCCCCAACAAATCCTTCCTGTCTGTCTGCTGGGCTGCCTTCAGTGGGAGCCTTGTTTCTCTGTACTTTTATGGGTTCAGGAGCTCTAAAATTTGTTTAGAGTCATATTTTATAGGTATTTGAGGTGGTTATAGGGGGAGCTACGGAGTTCTCCTGCTTCTACTCTGCTATCGTGACTCTAACCCTCCCTATCTGGTTTTCTTTCTAAATACATTTCAAACATCTCTTCATTATTGAATGCTATCTTTTTTTCATTTATGATTAAGTTTAGCATGCCAGTCTGATCACTCCAGTCTGCATCCTGAACTCCCTTGCTCTTTGGAACATATTCTGCCATTTCCTTGTCTATTTTCTGGTGGGCACAAAGTAGTCTTTGTATTTAAAGATCTTTCTTCTGATGACTTGTACAACTTCTTGTTTCTGAATTGAATTGTTCAATTTAACTACTACATGTCTTGGAATTTACAGCCTTGTTGTTTTTTTTTTCCTGACAGTGATCTGTGAATTTTTTCAATTGCTATTTCCTTTTCTATGTTCAGAAATTATGGGAAGTTCTCTTCTATTATTTCTTGGCATCATAAAGCTAACATTTTTGTCCTGTCATGTTCTTCTTGGAGATCTATGATCTTTAGGTTGTCTCTATGCATCCTGTAGTCAAGATCAGTATGATTTGCTTGCTTCCATAGTGAACATATTTCTTTTGTGTTATTGTTTTTTGCTTTTCTTCTAGATTGTCCTTCACTTCCATGTGTTTGGATTCTTAATCTATTGCTCTCTTTTTTGTTGTTGTTGTTGTTTTTGTGAGGCCATTTGCAGATTCTAGCTTTTCTATTCTGCCCAATTACTTTTATGGTGAAGGACACAAATTCTGCATAATCCTCATGTCTCTTTTAAACCACTTGGGAATAGCATGCTGTGGTTCCATATTCTCTTCACATTCCACAGGGTCCTCTGTCTCATCAAGTTTTGGATTGTTTTCCTTTTTTTGGGCAGTAATTATTTTTAGATGCCCGAACTTCTTTACTAAATCTGGAGGCTATATTTACTTCTTTTGTTAATGTATTCCATGTTGACTTATTGGCTTATGTTCAAGGTCTATAACTTTTCTTCTTTCCAAAGGTATTGGTAATTTGTCTTCCCACTCTTTACCCTCATTTTCCTCTATTGATTTTCTGACTTTGTTCCCTCTAATGGTAATTTTCTTGTTGGCTGGATCTCAAAGGCTAGATCTCATCCTCCTCTCATGTTGGGCAATTCAGGATTCACTAGCCTCAGGTCTCTGTTCTGAATGACTTTTAGTTGGTCAGAACTGACTCCAGCTAGATGTTGTGTTCTTTCCTTTGGACTTTGTGGAATAACACATAGCTCCTCCAAATACAAACATGATGCCCTGAGTTTGTTTCCTGTCCTATTTTCTCTGGACACTTTGGAGCTTTTCAGCACTGGTGCTATAAGGTTGTGTCACCTAGCAGGAATTTGCTCCTGAAGGACTGCTGCCTGCCATACTGTTACTACCCAAGCAAACTTATGTCTTCTGGATACAGACTTTTCATGGTATTAGAAATAATGGAGGGGGAAATGGGATGTGGAGTTGGGTTTTGTCACAAGCCCCAACTCACGTGTTGGGTTCTTGGCTCTAAGGCTGCTAGTGTAGCCTTGATATCAGTAGCATAGGAAGTGGGACAGGGTGCTGAGTGACCTCAGGGTCAGTGAGTGTCAGTTCCTAGGTTTGGGTTTTTTTTTTAAAAAAACCTTCTTTTGGATTCTGAGTATTCTAGATCGTGAAGACAACTAAAGCTGCTTTATCTTTTCTGCAGTTTCTGTTTTAGAGGTTGTGGGGAACATTGAACACATCTACTCTACGATCTTGTTGCTCAATTGATCAATTGCAGATTCTATCTACATTAATCTCCTTGCAGGGAGAGAGGTGTTTATAACCAGTTCCTTGGTGCTGATTTGAATATTTCTCCTCTCCCTCAGTAACTGAATTGGGGAGGAGTTACTTTAGAATGCTCTTAGACTAGACAAGGTATCCTAGCTTGGAGTCTGGATAAATCTAATCTGTATTTCATGATGAATTTGGTGTACTTCCCAAGAATGATTACCAAAATTTTTGAGTTGCATAAACATTTTGTCATTGCTAATAAGAGTAATTTATTTCTTTTGTCTAAAATCAAGTCTAATCAACAAAAGTCAATTTAAGCCAGACTTAAAATTTGGGGAACTTTGGACACTTCACTTCACCAGTCTGGGTCCCTGCTAAATGGAGGTGTGGGTGGGGGGAGAAGGCTAATTAATCTGTGGGAGTCCCTTGGAGATCAAATGTTTTAAGATGTATGGTTTTTTTTTTTTTGACTGAACAAGTTGTGGTATATGATTATGATGGAATACCACTGTGCTATAAGGAATGATGAGCTCAATGATTTCTTTCTTTTTTCTTTTTTGGCTTTTTGGGAGGAGGAGGAGGGGGAAGGTAGAGCAATTGAAGTTAAAGTGACTTGCCCAAGGTCACATGGCTAGTTTTGTGTTGTGTCTGAGGCCGGATTTGAACTCAGATCCTCCTGACTCCAGGACCAGTGTTCTATTCACTGCACCACCTAGTTGCCCCAAGCTCAATGATTTTAGAGAAAAAAAAATGGAAAGACTTGCATAAAATAATGAAAAGTGAAATGAGCAGAACCAAGATAACATTGTATATAGTAACAGCAATACTGTTATAAGAACAACTGTGAGCAAATAAGTTATTTTGATTATTATAAATACCCAAATTAACTATAAAGGGTATATGAAGAAAGCTATTCGTATCCAGAGAAAGAACTAATAAATAGGAGTATGACTGGAGTAATTTTACATATATATGTATATGTATGTGTGTGTGTATACTAACACACACACACACACACACACACACACACACACATATATATATACACACACACACATGCCTATTTGTGTCTAATGGTAGCGATCTCTAGGGATGGGTTAGAGGGAAGAAAAAAGAAATTTCCATGATAATTTTATTGTATGTAGCAAGTTATGCAGAGTAGATGTGCAGTTTCATGTGTAATCATCTTTTCATTGTATTATGTTATGGAAATGCTTGTTTTATTCCATAAATTAAAAATTAAATTTTTTTGACGAGCTGAGCCAGAGGCATCCCTTCCAACACAGTACCCAGTTGATTAGTACAGCTGAATGTTTCCATCTTTTTTTCTTATCTCTTAGGTGAGTTGACCCTGATTAACCCTTGAATCTATGTCAGAGATCAGAATTTCTTTGTTGTAGGCACTCAATCCATGATGTAAATAATGAACCGCCCCAGGTCTTAGTAAATAGTTTCGTGAGTTGTCTTGTCAGCTTTTCCCCCTTCCCCCCAAAATACCCAAACCCAAATCCAAAACCATCTCCTAGTCTCTAGTCCTCTGGTGTTAAATCCATCTGAACTCAGGGTCCAGATGGATGTGCAACAGCCAATATAGAGTTCTTTGCCATGCTCATGTTCAGAGGCTATCTAGTTGTAGGCTCTGCTCTATTGGCATGGCCTTCAAAGGCCCCAGGTCTCTTCTACATCATGAAGTATGCTCTGGAGGAAGGCTTTAGTCCATATTATGTTTGAATGAATGGATATCAGAGGCTTCATTGATCATATGATACCATGGAAATTATGGTGGTTTTGTAGTCATGATCTGGATTCAAATTCTGTCCCCAATGCTCCCTACTTGTGTGACTTTGGGCAAGTCACCTAAGTATCCTGGTTCTAATTTTCTTTTCTGTAAAATAAAATTGTTGGACTATTTGACCTTTAATATTCCTTCCATTCTGATCTAAGGGTGTTAAGAATCCTGAAATATAAGGGTAAAACAGCATGGGCCTGCCTCAAAAGAATTCAGCCACTCAAGCCTTCTTTCGAACCTTTTCAAGACAAGGTTTATTAAAACACTGGTTAGGGTGGGCAAGATTCCTGGTGAGTCTGCACTATTTGTGATGCCAATACAAACAGGCCAGATTTTAAGAATCTGAGCAATTTAATGGTGACAAGATGGACACTTTTATACAGAAAGACTGTGGGAAGATCTGGATGGGATTAAGGAGTGGTGAATATCCTGGGATGGAGCCAGGCATAGGCAATGAGGGCCACAATGAAAGGGTAGGTAAAAGGATTATTGACTGGGATGGGTGATTCCTCAGGCACATGCCAGAGACTTGGTTCAGGGCTTTGGGGTTCATATACTTCCCTTTTAGGGGTCAAGCACAAATCCCATCCCCATCATCTCCACTCTGAATCCATGACTGGGTGATCATCTTACATTCATCTAGGTCATAGACACTTTTCTCCCTACAAGAAAATTAATATGGATAAGAAGTGCATTGATTGACATGAGCAACAAAAGAGAGGACTAGATATTTTCTCTTATCCCCACAACCTCTCAAACAGATCTCTGGTGAGTGCCATGGTGATTGAGATACATCAATTGAACAATGGGTTGGCTGTGGTCCCAGATCTCCAGTCATTTCCATGGATGCTGGAGGGGTGAAGAAGGAAGGGAGAAAGCAGCCAGGTGTATGCAGTATCTTCCCTCCTGTATTCTTCACCATCCTCTTCCCAAAGGCCACACAGGCCCTGGACTGGGGATACATGCCATACCAACAACCTGGAGAGAGACTTTTGGAACTAACCAGGTTGGAAGAGAACCTTATTTTCTTGCCAAGTAATCAAATTTATTTCCTGATTGTGGAAAAGAATTAACATTATTCTGCTGCATTGGCAGCAATGAAAAGGACACTTGCAGCAAAACACTTCTAATTAAGTAGGATTTGCTGGAGCACAATTGTGCTGACTCAGAAGGATTTTTCCTTCTCCAATGTTCTAATACATTTAAAACAGAAAACAAGCCTCCATTGAAACCAAAAAGGAAAGTTAATAAAGCTGCCTATATTAACTCATTCTGTCTTTACAACAACCCTGTTAGGTAGGTGCTATTATTTTTTCCATTTTTACACTTGAGGAAACTGAGGCAAATAGAGGGTAAGCGACTTGCCAAATCACATAGCTAATAAATGTTTGAGGTCAAATTTGAACTCAGGTCTTCCAGACTATTCACTACATCATCTAGTTTACAAATTCTGAGAACCATGATCTTGTTATGATTCACAAACATTGTAAGGGCATAATTTGTGATACAAAGTGCTGCATTGTGAAGTTAAAAATTAAAGTGAATTACAAAGAAGTTTACTTGAGCAATTGTGAAAGTCCTTTTTGACACTCCCCTTCCACCTCATAACTGAAGACACAAAGAAATGCTCTTTGAAATGCAATAGGGGAACAAAAGCTTCACTTTGAAGTACTGGCTTGGTGTGCCCAAAATTCCTGTAATGTATGGGAAATTTTTTTTTTTCAAATGAAAGTGGTTTCCCAGAAGGCAACAAGAAATTCCTTAAAATATTCAATATTGTTTCTCAACGCCATCGTGGAGTCTGATAAAGTTAGTTGGTCAGTTGTTGTTCTGTGTTCATGCTCAAAGAACACCAAAATAACATCACTGTGTCAGGGTCAAGGTACAGTGTGTCTGACTGACTGATCAGACCAATATGAACTCAGAAGGTTCTACCACAAGTCAGGCACCAAGAGTTGATATGAACATTTGGAGTGGAGACGTCTCTAAATGTACACGTCTCATATTTGTTTTGTGTTACTTGTTGAACCCATTACAGCAACTGAGGTTTTTGTTTGATATAAACAAAGGTCATTTTTAATCAGTAACACCTAATCTTTAGTTCTAATTATGAAACAATTTATCCAAAAATATAGTTTCATCTTCTTAAAAACAAAAAAGCCAATGATACACAAATCCAGGATTTTGTCTTCTTTATCACAGAAATCACTGTGAATTCTCTTATTCAATTTTTACCCTTAATTGTAATTTCCATAGAAAAGCCCAAGTAGTTTTTATTAGCTATCATGTCATTACTGAATTTGCCTTCAGGAAAGGATATCTGAGGGCAAGTATTACCTTCCACCAGCTCTAGCAACTCTTGTGACTATTAAAATGTAATGGTTCTATGTTTTGGTGTATCCTTGATGGCAATGAGCATAGAAAAGATTGCCTTATGTTATCTTTTTATACTTTTATGCTTCCTTCTAAATACCAGAGGGGATTATCAACTACCCAGTGCTCTGCCAGGCACTATAATATCTCTATTCTTAATGTAGGGGTACTTTTCAATTTTGACATTACATGTTGGCTCAGCCCTCACCCACCAGCCATGCCTATTCCTCCCACAACCAGAGAGCTATACAGCCACCAAAAAAGCACTTAAACAATATCAGTGAAAGCAGGGTAAAATCAAATAGCTTTAGGCACTTTTATCATAAAATGGTGTTTAGCAGCACCAGTTCCCAAGCAGAACTTCACCTTAAGTTCAGATCCATTTTCAGTTGTACTAGGGTTAAGAGAACCAGGGAAATCATTTACTTAACAAAATCTTCTAGTCTGCATGCACAGATGGAGTAGAGAATGTGTGTGTATAACCAATAGCCATTTCCAATATCCTGAAGGTTCTTCCCATTATTCCGTCAAGGCTATGTTCTGCTAGATCTCTGTTTGGTCTGTCTTTGGCTGTTTGTCTTAGCTTCCTCCCACAAGGTCCACTCTCCTCAGGCTGTGGGAGTGAGTAACTTCCTACACCAGCTCCACCACTCCAAGAGTGATCTCTGTGTCTCTATCCCTCTCCCTCTATCCTTCTAAACTTTCAATGTCGAGTTAGGTACTTGAACATTCCTCACACACCTGGGCAATAACTCTGGGCACACGTCTCAGTTTCTTCTGGCACCAGCTCTTTCTTCCCCTTTGCTTATCCATCTTCTGAAAAATAAGCCTGCCATTAGAATACCCTGGCTTAGTTAATAAGGTTATCATAGTTTTCCTCAGGCAGATGTGCTCTTAGTTTCAATAGAAAAAACCTTATCTTGAATAAAAGGCCATCTTGTAAATAACCACACCTCTCCCAAAAGCAGCATTGCCTGAATATGTTTGTTAATTTAACTGCAATAGGAGACACCCATGCTTTGTTAGATCTGTGATACCACTGAGACGGGACCTTGGTCCACCAGTGCAGACTCCACTCCCAACAGGCTTTCTTGTGCATGTCCTGGCATAAATATCTCTACCCAATATACATGAGAGAGAGCTCTCATGAGGCCTTTCATTATTTCATAGACATCAGTGCCACATCATTTCTTTTTGCAGTTTTTGCTCTCTCTCTCTGACCAGCTCTTCCAATTTTCTGGTCATAAATACCCTTGATGAAGTCTTTTATACCATCTCTCATAAGCACTGCTCACACACTTCAATGTATTTGCATTCACCACATTCATAGCTTTCCATTGCCCTTTGAGGAACCTAAAGAACCAAGAAAATATTGGTTTATAGAACTTGTTGAGTATTTGCTAACATGCTTGTATGCAATATGGCGCTAGACCAAACCTGCATGAGCCTAGAGGGCAAAACCAGGACCAGTGGGTGGGACTTGCAGAGAGGCAGTTTTCCATGTAAGGAAAGCAAATCTACAAAAGAGAGATGTTTGGAAGCAGTGATGACTCCCAATGACAGTGTCTTCCTCATTCAGCACCCCAAGGTGGGTAACACAGGTGTTAGTGTATGCATTTTATAGGACAGAATACTAAACCTGAAGCTAGTGTCTGGCTTAGGGTTAGACAGGAAGAAAGAGCAGAGTGCTGGTATAGGATTCAGAGCCAGGTTTCTAATGCTGATTGCAGCTCTTGACTAGACCCATGTCTCACAAGTAGTGAGACTTCATTATTGAATGGATTTTCTTTTTATTTTTCAGCAGAGACTGGATGGCCATTTATCAGGAATATCAGTTAGTCTTTCACTAAGTCTTTATTAAGCATTTTCTGGGTGATTGTCACTGTACTAAGCACTGGGAATATAAACACAGAGCAAAAGAGATAGTTCATGCCCTCAAGGATCTCACTTTCTAATGGGGGTAGACAACTCACAAAAGGAAATTGGAGGTTGCAGGGGAGAAGCTACTCTGTCAGGGGCCATAATGGAGCATTCCAGAATATCTCAGACCAGAACCAAAGGGTGCCCTCCTTAAATGAAGCCTCTGGGATTGATCAAAGGGATTGTTGGAAAAGGAATGACTCTTCAGATGTAACCCAGATTAGATGAGCCATCTGACCCATTACGATTGTCAGGTTCCATGATTTACTTCCTTAATTAAAAATGGATAGAATGGTAATGATGATCACAATAAGAACTCACTCATATGTGCCTTATGGTTTATGAATTTGGTTGCTGTCCTTTGTTCTTGAAGAGGACCAAAATGACATAACTATGTTGGGGTCAAGGTATAGTGTCTCTGACTGTAGTTGATAAGACCAATACAAGCTCAGAAGGCTCTACCATAGGTCAGGCACAAATAGTTCATTTTCTCATGTGATCCTCACAATGACCCTGGGAGCTAGATGCTATTCCACCCCCACCCCCCCATTTTAGAGATGAGGAAACAGAGGCAGGCAGAGATGAAGTAACTTGACCAGGGTCACAAAGCTAGTCAATATGAGCTTTTATCTACTAGCAAGTATGATGCAGGTAATTTACCAAGATAGTAACCTAGTGTTTGATAAACCCAAAGAAAGACCCCAGCTTTTGGGATAAGAACTCACCATATGATAAAAACTACTGGGAAAACTGGAAAACAACAAGGCAAAAAACAGGTACATAGCAACATCTCATACTATATACCAAGATTAGGTCAAAGTGAGTACCTGATTTAGACATAAGGGTGATAACATAAGCAAATTAGTGGATCAAGGAATAGTCTACCTGTCACATCTATGGGGAGGGAAAGAATTCATGACCAAATAATAGATAGAGAACATTCTGAGATATAAAATAGACAATTTTGACTATATTAAATTAAAAAAGTTTTTTCTCAAATAAAAGCAATGCAACCAAGATTAGAAGGAAATCAGAAAGCTGAGAAACAATTTTTAGAGCAAGTATCTCTGATAAAGTCCTCATTTCTCAAACATATAGAGGATTGAGTCAAATTTATAAGAATACAAGCCATTTCCCAATTGAGAAATGGTCAAAGGATATGAACAGGTAGTTTTCAGATAAAGAAATTAAAGCTATCTATAGTCATATGAAGAAGTGCTTTAAATCACTTTTGATTAGAGAAATGAAAATTATCAGAACTCTGAGGTACCACCTCATACCTGTCAGATTGGCTAACATGATAAAAAAGAAAAATAACAAATTTTAGAGAGGATGTGGGAAAATTGGGACTCTGATGTACTTTTGGTGGAATTGTGAACTGATCCAATCATTCTGGAGAGCAATTTGGAACTATGCCAAAGGGCAACCAAATCTTTTGATCAAGCAATACCACTATTGGGTCTGTATCCCAAAGAGATCATAAAAAAGCGAAAAGAACCTACAAGTGCAAAAATATTTATAGCAGTCATTTTCATGGTGGCAAAAATATTGGAAATTGAGGGGATGTTCATCAATTGGATAATGGCTGAATAAGCTGTGGTATATGGATGCAATGGAATACTATTGTACAATAAGAAATGATGAACAGGCAAATGTTAGAAAAACCTAGAAAGACTTGAACAAAGTGATGCAAAGTGAAATGAGCAGAACCAGAAAAATATTGTACACAGTATAAGCAACAGTGTGTGATGATCAACTATAAATGACTCAGCTCTTTTCAGAAACACAATGATCCAAGACAAGTACAAAGGACTCACAAAGAAAAATGCCATTCACATCCAGACACAGGACTGATGGACTCTGAATGCAGAGCAAAGCAGACTTTTTTTCACTTACTTTATTCTTTCTCATTTTCCCCCTTTTGATCTGTTTCTTCTTTCACAATGTGACTAATATAGAAATATGTTTTCCATGATAGCACATGTATAACCTATATCAAATTGCCTACCATTTTAGGATGAGAGAAGGGGACGGAGGGAGAAAGAAAAATTTGGAACACAAAATCTTATAAAAAAAAAAAAGAATGGATTGGGGAAAAAATAAAATATTAAAAATAGAAGAAAGGTTAACCAAGATAATTTTTCAAGCAGAAGAGAGATTACCTATCTGAACTGTAACTCAGAAAACCTACCGAGTTATTCACATAATGCCCACCAGCTAGAGAGGCAGTGAATTTGAGAACTGTGGAGCAGGCACAAATTACTCTCATTTTGATTCCATGACTAGGAGAATGGAAGGTAATAAAGTCTAATTCTGCCAAAACAATTGCTAGGCATTCCTTGTGCATCTCCTCTCTCTCCTGCCTGAGCAATACTTTTTCATTTCCTTCTCCTCCTGTTTACCTGGCTGCACAACCCTGTTCAGTGGTCACCAAGCAGGGCTGTTTCCCAATCTGCTCTGGACAGGTATGAAAAAGCCTCTGGGCATGACTCTTGTGTTTTCAGAGGGTCTTCCCATGGGGCTTTTTTGTTCTCAGACAAAGGCTAAGTTGTGGGAACCACGAGAGGGTTTTCATTTGTGGCAGTGCGAGTGTTACCTCTTTAATTAGAATGATTTCCAGTTTCCATCTCTGAATTAATCTATATTTCCTTGCTCAGCCACCAACCTTGAATTCCTTGAGCTTATATACTTCACTGATTGTCAGAGGACAGTATTCTGGAGGGGGTTAATACTTTGTCCTTTTGGAATAAAAAAGGAAGAGTAATTTTGATTCCCAAATAATCTGAAGAGAATGTTAAAAAAAACTAGGAAGATGAAGGCATCACTTCCCACCAAGGTTCACATCAGTTATACTCTGTCAACCAATTCCTCTTTTTTTGTATGAAATGGATGCAGAATAGAATTTTCCATTTTGGCTCCTCTGCCTTTGAAGGATCAAATTACTAAAGCTGGTTCAGAAATGATTAACAACTCAATTTTTGGTGCTGGTCAATGGTCGTGTAACTGATGTCCCCAGTACTTCTGGAGCTTGCTTTGGTGACAGGTTTATGATATGTTTCCTCAACATTTAATCTATTTTCTTCTTTTCTGGTGGTCTGTAGTATATTTTGATGACAATATTGCTTCTAGTTAAATACAGTGGTTCCATACTAGAGTCATACTTCTAAATTAAAGGATAACCCTCCCCCCCATTTTTGTTATTTGGCATTTTCTTTCATTGATTGTCTACCTCACTCATAATAGTTCCTCTTTCAAACCCTTGCATCTCTCCTCAAGCCTCCTTTGGCACACCCTTTTCCCACCTTCTGAGCTGAGGACCTCATTTCATATTTCACACACAAAAATGTGACCATGCCTTAAGAATTCCATCTTCTCTAGAAATGGTCAAAGGTTTTCCCAAGGCTAATCTGCCTCCATTCACATATGATGCTCTTCCTTCTCAACCTCCCTTACAGCTCACCTTCACCATCATCCCCACTCACTTTCTAATTTTCCCTCTGTCTGCTGGCCCCTTCTGTGCTGTCTATAAACATAGAACAGATCTGCTGGCTTATCATACCTTCCATTCCCTTCTCTGCTAAACTCCTTGAAAAAGTCACACATCATTGGTGCCTCCCTTTTCTTCTCTCTGAAAACTGGCATCCAGCCTCCCTGTTAAACTGGCACTGAAGTTATCACTGATCTCTTAATTGCCAGATCTGAGGGCCATTTCACAGTCTCCAACCTTTGTGACTTCTTGCCAGCATTTGGCACTACTGATCACCTTCTCCCTGGATACTCTGTCCTTTGGGTTTTCATGATACTATTCTCTTCTGGTTCTCCTGCTATGTCTCTGAGCACACCTTAGTCTCCTATCTTCCCTCTTCTGCCTTCCTCAGACCTTCTCCTTTTCTCAGTTTTTCTATTACTGCCAAAGATGCAGCTATCCTCTTGGTCTCCAGGGTTTACTGTCTCAGACTCCTCCTCCACTCTTCACTCTTACTCACTCTATTTATCTTGCCCATTGCCAAATCTTGTCATTTGTACCTTTACAGGACCTCTTATGTACATCTTCTCTCTACTCAGACAACCCAGCTGTAGCTTAGGTCATCACCATTTCTTGCCTCAATGCAATAGCCTGTTAATTGGTCTCCCCAACCCAACTCTCCCTCTATCCTCCACTCAGTGGTCTAGGTACTTTTCCTAAAGGAAAGGTTTGACCATGTCACTCCTTTGCTCAAGAAACTCCAGTGGCTTAGTATCATTCCAAGATCAGATAGTCTGATTTATTCATTTTATTTTTAATTTATGGAATAAAATAAGCATTTCTATAACATAGTAATTTTTTAAAAAAAGATTCTTTTTATATAAATCCAATCCAATAGTCATTCAAGGTTCTTTGCAACTTGGTCCCCTTTTTACATCTGCATTTTTCTTTTATACTTTAGTCTTCTCCATGCATTCTTTGGTCCAGCAAAACCATCTACCTGCTGCTTCTTCCAAACAATCCTCCACTCCAGTCTCTGTGCCTCTGCCCTGCCTCTTTCCCAGGCCTGCTATAGTCTTCCTTTCTCTTCGTCCCTTGCTTCTCTCAAGACCCAAGTCAAATTCCATCTTCTTCGGGGCAC
>CM053592.1:1017557-1039333 GCA_028646515.1 Pseudochirops corinnae | reverse complement strand
ATTTCAAAAATATAGTAACGTGTGTATCCTATTAAAAATGTGGTTAGTTATTATGGCCCATCCTTGATGAAGCCAAATGTGTTTCACCTCTCTAAATGTTTGCAAACTACATCCATCGAAAAACATTTTCAGATTTTTGCCAGAAATCCAAGTTCTCTGCTCTCTGTGGAGAGATGGAGACTGCATCCCTTTCCTCTCTCTGTACGTCTCTATCTGTAGGTATCTCTCTGTCTCTAGATTTCTGTCTCTATCTGTGTCTCTCCCTGAAAGTTAGAAAGTGACCCTCCCCTACCCGCCCCTGTCTTGAAGGGCTTTCTTGTTCTCCAGGATCTTTCAAAGATCACTGATGATGGCACAGGAATCCATATTTTCTAGGTGCAGTTTTTTTCAACAAAGAACATGTCTCACCTGTCACCACCTTCAGTATCAAAGCCTTTTTTCACCAGAATTCATGGTGCACAGGCTGAGCCATCAGGGACCAAGGGTCACCTTCCTACCACAAAGAGACATTGGAAGCTAATCACTAGAAAGTGCCAACAAGCAAGGGAGATGAAGCTCTTAGTTACCTCCCAACTTAAGGCCCTGTATGTGCAAGTCCATTGGGAATTGATTGAATTTCTATTGACAAAAGGGATTTTATAACATATTAAAACTTGGGCATAAACTTAAGCTTTTAAAGAACATTACAAAAATTCTCCCAAATCTCCAGAAGCCTTTTTGAAATATCTGGAGTTGGACAATGGGGAAGGGAAAGGAAACAGGCTTTTATTAAAGGCCTTCTATGTGCTGGCACTGGTTAAAGTGCTGGGAATGCAGATACAGACAAAAAGGGAGTTCCTGCCCTTAGAAAGTTTACATTCTAATAGGGTGTGGGTTGGGGTGGGTGAGGCCAGAAGGGGGAGCATTGTTGTTCAGTCATTTCAGTCCTGTCTGACTCTCTGTGACCCCATTTGAGGTTTTCTTGGCAGAGATACTGGAGCAGTTTGCCATTTCCTTCTCCAGCTCATTTTACAGATGAGTAAACCGAGGCAAACACAGTTAAGTGACTTCCCCAGGGTCACATGGCTAGCAAGTGTCTGAGGCTGGATTTGAACTCCTGAAGGTGGGTCTTCTTGATTTGTGCCTGACCTGGAGTAGAGCTTTCTGATCTCCTATTGCTCTAATTAACTCCATCTGGACACACTGTACCATGTTCCCAACACAGTGGTGTCAATCTGGTTCTCTTTGAGACGGAAGCTCAAGCACCACCACGGCCCAGCACTCTCTCCTCGGTGCCAGCTAGCTAGTGGAGGGAGAGCGTGGGTGGGAACATCCATGGAGGGCTTATTATGTCATTGTTGTAAGAACTCCTGGTTCCATAGGTGAGCTTTATGGATAACGATACTAATTCATGTTATACAATCCTGTGTGATTTGAACTCCTTTAGAGGTATTTTCTCGTTTGATCCTTTCAACCCTAAGAAGTAGTGATTAGCCCCTCAGGGATTTGAGCAGGAACTCTTAGGTCATAAGGATGCCAAGAAGTGGAGGTGAGGAGAGGCCCTGGGCTGTAATGGAAATGGCGGTGGTGCTGGCGTGGGAGAGTAGCCATCTGATCCCTGGCTCTACAGTGTGGTGGGGTGCCCAAGGCCCAGGTGCCAGGCTCCCTCTGGTGCTGGCCGCTTCCAGGACCCAGGGCCCATCACTTTTACTCCCTGACCTTCAGCTTCTTCACACAGAAAAGGAGGGGTTTGGTTATGTTTGGTTTTTCCCTAATGGTCTCTGAGGCCCTTTTCAGCTTGAGGTCTTATAAACATTACTGAATATGGAAAAAAAAATAATCTGCCTGCCGTACCTATAAAGTTCTCTATCTTGTAGCTGATTTGATTTAATTTTAATTTTAAACACCCAGGGGTTCTTTCAGCCTTCCTGGCTTTTAGATGAACACATTTTATTTGACTTCAAAAGATTAATGCTACAGGATAGAAAATATTTCAAGAAAAAAATGAACGTAAGAGGAAAAGCAGCAGACGCTTTCCATGGCCCAGGAGGGGTCTAATTGGCTTTTACGGCTGGCCAAGGCCACTCCCAGCCTGGCCAGACCACTGCAAACTAGCCACTCTCAAAGATCTCTGTGCAGAGGGAACACATCTTCTCTCTGGGCCCAAGCACTCAATGTCCAGGTGCCTTAGAAGTAACCTGCTTTCCTTATTCTACACCTTCCAAAGGCCTTCCTTCTTTATTGCTTTGTTTTTACATGACCTTTATTTCAGGATCTATCCTTCTCCCTCCCCTCTCCAGTAAATATCGGCGCATGAAATGTTTAAGAAGAAGAGAAAGCAGTTCAGCACAATCGCCCAGCACACAAGCTGAGTCTGGCAAGTGTATGTACTATTTCACATCCGTAGCCCCCAGCTCCACACAGAAGGTGCAAATATAATTTCTCAGATGGTTTTCTGGGTCTTCATTTGATACTATAATTACACAGTGTCCCATTTGGTCTGGTTGTTCTATCTTTAATATACAGCTCTTTTAAAATAAGCTTGAAACCATCCTAAGACTTTGGGGACAGCTTGTATGCTCCCGGCTCTTGTCAATGTGGACAGTGCGTTGCTTTCTTTGTTCTTTGCTTGATTTTGCCTCATAGAGGTCTTCCCAGGCTTGCCTGCATTCCTCAACTCCATTGGGTGCAGCAATATTCCGTTGCAATTGTGCTTCTGCCTAAATAACCCCTCTTAGTCTGTCCTCTGCTCTCCTTCCATGACCACCATCATCACCTTTCTATTGCACTAGGGTGCAAACCGTTGGGTTGGTCTTCCCAAGCTGGCGCCCTATCTGCTCTAATTCTTCCTCCATGGAGCTGCTGAAGTGATTATCCTCAGTGTGTGTCTCATCTCAGCAAATTCCAGGGGCTTCCTATTGATTCTAGGATCACATCAAAGCCACTCTGCTTAGCTTTTAAAGCCACCCACAAGCTGATCCCAAGCCACTTCCTGGCTTTTTCCCCTTTAGACACTGGGCAGTCCTAGAAGCCCGGCTCTCTTGCTTTGTCTCAAATAACCATTTCTAACCTCCATGCTTTTGTACTGACTGTACATCATGCCTGGAATGTACTCACTCCTTCCCTGTTTGTTTCAGAATCTATTTTTTCCTTAAAAAATCAGGGCACGTGTCACTTTTTGCATGGGGCCCTTTATGGTTCCTCCAGAGGCTACTGCCTATTCTCCTCCTTCCCCCACCAATTCAAATGCATTCGTGTTGTCTCCCCGAATAGAATTAAGCTGCCAAGGACAGGGCTTGTTTCATTTTCTGTATTTATATCTGCAGTTCTTCGGCCGTCGTAGGTGATTTAAAATGTATGTTGACTGACATACTGTGCTTAGCCATTTCCCAACTGATGGACATCTATTTTATCCCAGTTCTTTGCTAATCTGAAAGGAATGCTATGGATATTTTCATGTTTTTTCTCTCTTTGATCCCCTTAGTGCACGTGCCTAGCGGTGGGCTCTCTGCGTTCAGGGGTATGGCCATTTGGTCACTGTTTTTCGGTGGATTCCAAATTACTTTTCCTAATGGGTGGACCACTTCACAATTCCTCTGAATGTAATAGTACATTTAATAGTGTAGATAGTAAAGCAGTAGTGTGCCTGTTTTCCCCCAGCCTCTCCCGCACTAACTCTTCCCACATTTTACTATCAATCAATCAATCAATCAGTCAATCAGTCTATCATTTACAAAGTATTTACTATATGACAGAGACTATCATAAACACTGGGGAGACAGATAAAAAGGGAAAATTATCTGCCCTCAGAAGCTTATGCTCTAATGGGGAAGAAGACATCCAGATAATAGAAAGGCCCTGATAACACAGCCAGAGACTAGGGCCACATCAGAGGGGAAGGCCCCAACAGCTGGAGAGCCTAGGAAAGGCCTCATGCTAAAGGAGGGACCTGAATTGAGTCTCGTAGGAAGCTGGGGCTTCCACTGAGAAGTGGGTGGGAGAAGGGAAGGCAAGAGAGATGCCCAAGAATTACGGCATGGAAACAGTAAGTGGAGGGCCATGAGTGAGGAGCAGGAAGGAGGCCAGAACGGCTCGGGGTCCCAGGGTGTTTGGGAAATGCTTCCTTAACTGAATTATCTGGGAACATCCTCTTTGCTCTCATTCCTAGTTTTCTTCACAGTCATCTGGAACACTAGAGATGTAAGTACATCGCACAACAAGTTTGGTAAATGAAATTGAACCTAAGGCTCTCCTTTATAGTTATCCTTCCGATGACAAGCCAGAGCACTGGGCCCCATCTGCATTAATCCTACCAGCAAAACAAGGTGTTCTTCTGTCTCCCTGAGGAAAAGTTATCATCTGCAGAAAATTTAACAAAAATAGATTCCTTGAAAGGACAGATGCACATCCTTCACTTACTCTCACACACCCAGACATGGTGGCTGTATGGCAGGGCAAAGCATGGTGGAGCAGGGTGTTTGGGGCAGTAGCCCCTCATTAGGGCAGATGGATGCTGGGGAGCTCAGTTGGTGGTTCTATCTCCCCTTGCCCCAGAGCAGGGGCCTGGGTAGGGGCAGTGGTAATGTTGATTGAAGGCCTCAGTTTCCCCTTTAGGTAGAGTCAGCCTACAAGAGTTATTGTCTACTTTTGTCATTACAAAAGTTCCACTTGGACTCTTGGGAAATTCTTGGCAGCATTTTATTTCTGTGTATATGTATAAAATGGTGACCTGGAGTGGTAGGGCTCTCCAGAAGGATCTCAGAACATTGCAAGCCTCTTTCTTGCTCCCCAGAGCAACACTATTACGAAAAATGCATCTGTTTGTTTTTCAGGCTGATGTGGGAAGGAAGCTGTGGCTCTATGCTCAGTGTCTTATGACAGGTCAGTGATGGAGGCAGGAGTGGAATAAAAAGGGGGCTCCCCCAACTCTCCTAGAAGAACCCAACCTTTGTGGTTTGGGGGTCCTTTGGCCAATCTGGAGGTGTCCGGGCCTCTGAAAAGCACATTACAGATGCCCTTCTGGCTCAGAAGACCTCCTGCAGCC
Organism: Pseudochirops corinnae; assembly: GCA_028646515.1. Classification (NCBI taxonomy): domain Eukaryota; kingdom Metazoa; phylum Chordata; class Mammalia; order Diprotodontia; family Pseudocheiridae; genus Pseudochirops; species Pseudochirops corinnae. Next base: position 1,034,310 of record CM053592.1, on the reverse strand, counting down.
ATCTTCATGCTGTGTTCTGGCCACCACTCCCCAGCTGTGTTACTGGTATGAATGGCTGTCTGAGCACAACTCCCTTCATGTTGGGATAAGCATTTTGGTTGGTGCCATAGTCGATTAGTTGTGGCCATCTCTTAATGACCCCATTTTGGGTTTTCTTGGCAAAGACACTATTTGCCATTCCCTTTGCTAGCTCACTTTATAGATGAGGAAACTGAGGCAAACAGGGTTAAGTGACTTGTCCAGGGTAAGTGTCTGAAGCTTGATTTGAACACAGGTCCTCCTGACTCAAGGGCTGGTGCTTTATCCATTGAGCCACCTAGCTGTCCGATGTGAGCATTAGCTCACCAATTAAAGGACCTCCTTGCCATGCTCCTCACCTCATAACCCCTCCACATGACATCTTTTCACGGGGATCTCAAAGATTCCCTGATTTCAGGAATCAGCTTGGTCCTGAAAGACTAGGTATCTGATCTAATCAGTCTGCTCCCCCAACATCCCACCCAGTCTCCTTTGACCTGAAGGCTTAAGCAGATTGAAGCTTTGTCCTTTTGTTCTGTGTGGGAGAGTCTGCCCATGTGGGTGGGGTTCCCTTGCTGGGATACTCAATAAACACAAGGGACAGGTCTGATGCTCTGAGATCTCCTCATTTCTTCACTTCCCACTCTAGCTAAGTCATTGGTTCTCTGATACTCAGCTTCCTCATCTATGAAATGGAGACAATACTATTTCTCCTGCCGATCCAAAGGATTGTCCTGAAAAAAGTGGATCATTATTATCTTATTTCTTTATGATTTTTTCTCTGCTGCCATATCATAGTATGGAGATAATACTGGATTTTGAAATAATAATGACAGCAGCAATGATAGCTGGCATTTCTATGGAAGTTGAAGGTTTGTAAAGTGCTTTATACCATTTGGTTCTCATAACAATCTTAGGAGGATGGTGCTTTCATTATCCCCATCTTACAGAGCAGGAAACTGAGGCAAACTGGGTTAAGTGGCTTGCTCAGGGTCACACAGATAGTAAATGTCAGAGGCAGGATTTCAGAGAAAGTTCTGGCTGACTCAGAAGGAGTTTGGAGAGAGGTGGTACCACTCCACAGGAGCTACATGTCCTCATGTACTCTACTTGACTTCTTCTGTCTGTCTGACACTCCAACTCCACCTTTGCCCTGTCAGAGGTCTTGTGATTCACTGGGACTTTATTTTATTTTTTTAAGGCTAAACCCAAGAGTATGAACCCAGATGTATGAACTGGTCACAGATTAACCAACTGTCCCCAGTCTGTTTTCAACGGGATAACAGAGCATAGGACAAAGAATCCATAACTTTATCGAAGAGATCTTGTCACAACCAGAGAATACTCTCATAGGTGAAAGACTTTGATCTTGATCAGAAAAGACATGTCTGTGTCAGGATAATGCAGGGGCATGCCCATTACACGTGCGTTCATATTTTCCTAAACAATATATGCATCCATGGAGGTTTACACACACACACACACACACACACACACACACACACACACACACACCCCTTAATGATGAATATACTAGTATATCACTCAATCAGATGGGAGGAAACAACCACAGACTGAGCCCTGGGGTCTGTCTCCTCCCTATATGAAATGCCCCAGAGGAAGACAATAAACTATTTCATGTACATTTTCCCATTTACCTTATCATTCAGCCGAGCTGGTTTAAGGGGGGAACCCCATCCATCTATTAAGCCAGATAGAAGAATAAGAGTTCAGTTTAGATGAAAGAGAAAAATAAAAAGGTTGAAGCTGGTGTTCAAATTAGAGATTGACACAGGTGGTTAATTCAGAATCATTTTTCAGATATGTAAAAGTCCCTAAGTCACTCCCAGTGAGATTCTGGAAATAGGTTTTAGCGCTCCTTCCTTTGGAGGATATGAGCCTTATTTGCAATGAAGTTATGCATATCTCATGCAGCTAAGTGGTATAGTAGATAGTGTACTGGGCTTAGAATCAGGCAGACTCATCTTCATGAGTTCAAATCTAGCTTCAGATATTTGCTGGTTGTGTGACCCTGGGCAAGTCACTTAACCCTATTTACATCAGTTCCCTCATCTGTAAAGTGAGCTGGAGAAGGAGAGAGCAAACCATTCCATTATCTCTGCCAAGAAAATCTGAAATAACCCTGAAATGGGATCACAGAGTGGTGGACGTGAGTGAGAAAATATGCATGTCTTATTTAGTTTCCTGTTGCTCTGTGGTCACTTTTTCTGAATTCCATCTTCCCAGAGATGGGAATGTGGGGTGTGCCTAGAGGCAGCAGCCTCCAGAAAGGTTCTCCATGCAAGTGCACAGACATATTGGCAGGATGTGCAGGGAAGACCTCACTGGTAGTTGGAAATGCTCCAGACAGTGTGGGATCAAAGAAGAAACTAACTTAGCAAATTATCAATTAAACAGTGAAGCCGAATTGAAGTCCTTCAGAAGGAGCTGCTTTGCCAGGGCACATTTTCTTTTTACTGGACTAAACAAGTCAGCTTTATGATGGAGGCATCTAAGCTGAAGTGTCTCTTGTTTGCCATAATCATGTTTTATATGGTAATTGGAAGTGCTAAATGTCAGGTCTCCCTCCAGAGCATGGGCTATAAATGAGAGAAGAGAAGACTGAGAATTGGGACACATTATGCTATTTGTCTCCAAATCTATTGAGATTAAAGATTAGGGGATTAATCTGCTCAATCAGTTTCCACTCTTGCATTGAAATTGAAAATATAATTGCAATGAGCCTTTGCTTGATCTTAATTTGATGTTTTATAGAAATGAGCACATGCCATTCATCCCTGGGCATTGAGGTTAGAATTCTTAGTGGTAGCTGAGGGATGGTGAATTCCTCTGACATGCCAGACTGTAATATTCTTCTTCAAGAACAATCCTAGTATAGCAGCTTCCCAATTCTTGAGATGTTCAAAAATAAAAATGCCATTCCCATGAGATGAGAAATCAGGCTACTGTGTCTGCAACATGGCTCAGGCACCCTCCAAATTAGGGTTCTGTTTGAACATACCGCTTTCCATTAGAATGACTTTGTCAAAGTAGGGTCTCTACCCAATGATCTCCGGGTGCCCTCTAGTTTCTCAACAAAGGTCCTGAGCAAGGACAGTTGCCAGCTAGTAGGTTTTCGGGAACCCAGGGAAGTCAGGTTTCATGTCTTAAGGACTGGACTTGGAGTCAGAAGATCTGATTTTGAATCTCTCTTTGCTTTTGACTAGTGATAGTAAACAAATTGTTTAAGCTTTTTAAAATTTATTTTATTTTGAATTTAAGAAATAAAACAAGCATTTCCGAACCTTAGTTTCCTTATCTTTAAACTTAGGGTCATTGGTCCTCTTTGAAAAGGAAGGAAGAACAACAAGAGGGTCATAATTCTCAAACAGCAGTTGGGGAGAAAGCAAGCTGGCTACCTGAAATCACCATAAAGATGAAAGTTATCATCATCTTCTCATCTTTTTCAATATGATCCAGACAGTGGTGCTGGGAATAGTTGTTGCTTTCCTGCAATTCTTTTATTTTTTCATGTTCTGTGGACTATTATTCAGGCATAGGCAAAATAACTGCTTTTGATAGTTGAATACAAGTGTTATGGGAGGAACTCATCCTCTGTAGGTTCACTGAATGCATCCTCAGTACAACGGCAGTAGCAGATGGGACAGCAGGAAAATAGGTACCCCCAATTTGTTCCCACAAGATTTGGGAATGAAAATCTTTTCATTCAATATTGCTTAGAAATTGAATATTTTGTAGAGACTCAAAACATTGTTCTTGGTTTTTTATCCAGATAAATGTTAGATATGGGTGATGTGGGCAACAGAATATGTTTTGATTATAACATGGGTCATTATTTGACTTCTACAAGCTACATCGGGGTCTCTATTTTCGGTATGGAGATTTGTCATTTTCCATTTCATGACCCTGTATGCATTGTTATTTGGTGGGCCTTCTTTTGGCCATATAGATGACCTGAAATTTTCCTTATCATCTTTCCTTTGTGGAGGGGGTCTGTTCTCACCTCTGAATTCTTTAATTCTCAAGCTTCAGTAGTCAAGCGTTAAACTGATATGGAATCACCACCTTGAATCCTTGAATTCTCTTGATCTTTTGACATTTGCTTTCAATTGCTGATTAAGGGAAACTTCATTTATTTTTGGTTTTCTGGATTCCATGTTGTACGCTTCAGTTTTGTTACTTTTAATAGGGCAATAGGACATTTGACTCTTCTATCACATGTATCAACTAGATACACATGTTAGGTTCCAATGTCCTCCCACCAATCTTCAGTAGCTTGCTCATGTTGGCTTGGTGATGGTAGCATTGGGTGCCTATCTTTAGGAATGTTTCTATAAAGCTGTACGTTTTCCTTTTCTGGGTTGGAGTTTAGAAATGACCACAGCTTACATTGTGGAGTATAGGTCTTGCAATGTTTTTAAACCTTCTGTTAAATGCTGTGGGGAGATGAGTTCATTCCTGATGGCTAGAGCCAATGCCAGCTTTTTGAGATTACTCTGCTTTTGGTTCTATTGGATTCATGCTGCCAAACCAGAAAAGTCATTTTGCAATTCCAGATTGGGGATGCCCATTTCCTTCTCAAAATCAGTGAAGATGTCAGTATTTTTCTGTGTCACTTACTTGGCTATGTCATAGAATTTCTGGAGTATGTACTAAGTGATGATTTTTCAGTGACCTCATGGATTTCAACTTTTCTCTCTTCACATTTTAGTGACTACTTTTATTTTGTCTAATCTGGATCCCTTAGAAAGGTCCTGCCTGCACTGACCAGCAATGCATGATTGTGTGACCTCCAGCTGACTATACTATTGACATGAGGCAGTAGGAAGGCATTGCCTATAGCTTGTGAGATGTTTCCAAATGTGTTATAATATAGTGCTGGTCTCCATCCTGATGTGGTCCCAGAGCAGGGTTATATTTAACATTCTCTTTCCTCTACGTGACTAATTGGGGTTAAGTACTAGATTGGGAAAGAAGGTGGGAAGGCACTTTGGCTCTGGGGTCTGAAGATCTGATTTTGAATGAATGCTGGCCACTTGCATGACCTCTGGCAAGTCACTCAACTTCCTTGGCCCTCAGTTTCCCCATTTGTAAAATGAGTACAGTTGACTAGATGGCTTCTGAGTTTCCTTCTAGTTATAGATTCTATAATTCATTCATATCGAGCTTTGAATAGGACTTGGCAAAAATGATGTGCTTTTCAGTTGAATTTAAAAAGAGGTTATTGTCTATTTGGAGAATAATTCAGCATACCGAGAAAGAACTTTTCTCAGGAAGCTGTGAGGATTCATTGTATATGCTGGCACCTGCCAGGTTGAAAGTTAGGGAGAGGCAGGGATGTGCTGGAGCCAGCTTGAAATGAGGAGGGAGAGATGATTGTTAAATTTTCATTGTCAGCATTTACACTTCAGAAATCAGCAAATGCTCCAAATCAGGTTTTTGAAAGAAATTAAATTTAAAAGTATGCCCTACATACTTCTTTTTTCATTTGTTTACTCATTCATTCATTGATTAGTTTATGTCTTTATTTTGAAAGTCAGTTGTTAAACATTTACCAGTACACCCCTGGGAGAGGGTCATGTTTGAATGACTAGCTGCCCTCTCAGGGCAACAATGATGATTCCTGATTCTTTCCTGGAGATCTGTGAGTTTCTTGATTAAGCCTGGGTTTTAAAGGAAGGTCAGACTCATTCTTCTTCCCTTAATCTAGACAATACAGACAGACAGCTTGTGAGTAGTAGGCAGTGACCCCCCAGTTATACACGCCCTTTTCTTCCTCTTTTTTTAATAACAGAAAGCACACATTTAACAGTTGTTTTACTGACAGCTCCCTATTGCAAAGCCCATCATTTGCACATGGACTTGTCTTCATCGAGTGCCCTTAGTTTACTGTCAAAATTTGTGATCTCCCTACTGCTTTTAAATGAGAACTTTTCTGTTAGGTCAATAGCCTTCATTTCCTGAAGTGCAGTAAGGAGGTTTATAATACCTTGGAATACAATAATAAAGTTTCTCTTGTTTTCTTTTGATTTTCTGGGAGATACTACAAAAGCCCTTGGACATATGTACTCTGGGCAGTGAATAAAACATGGAAGTGGAAGAGAAAGAAAATATAAGGATTTCTCCAAGTCTGTAAAATTTAAAGGGATTTTCAATGCTCAAAATAGTTTTCTCCTCTAAGCCCAGATAACCTCCAAAGCATTTTTAAAATTGTTCCTTTTGAATAAAGTGTCTCCCATCCATATGCTGAGATCAAAGAGTATTCCATGACAGATGGAATCATGCGGAGAACTTTGCTCCGTTCCCTGTTGAGTATTGACATTAAGTGAGGCAGCCAATCAGGAAGCATATACTTACCTTAGCAGAGAGCCACTGTCATGGCAACTGTCCTTCAGAAATACAAATTGAGGAGGAATTCCCCATTGATGGTGTAGTACTCCATATGCTCCATTCTCAAATAATCTTATGACCATTCCCAAATGTGCCCTGAACTGTTATAAGTCCACCTTGATGACATTTTTGGTCTAATACCAAGCATCAAGGATGATCAGTCAGATGGCAACCCACACAGGAAGAACCAAACAGATAAATCATTCCTATTACTCCCTCTTTGACATGGAGTTATGTGGGCAGATTACTGAGACAGTTCATCCCTGCATATCCACCTGGACATACCTTGAAGACAGATCATGACTGGGCCAGGATTGATTAGGATCTTAAATTAAATAACTATCATAGTTATTTATATGAAGACATGCTGTTTCTCCTAATAGAGCTCATTCTAAGAAGCTCTTTGAGGAAAAAGAATGTTTCTTTTTTTGTCTTCCTACCCATGGTGCCTAGGTTCTTAAGAATGTTTGTTAATTGGTGGGTTGATTGATTTCAGAGGGCACAGCAGAACCCAAGAACATTGGAGGATGTGAACAAAAGACTAGTGTATCTTAAGCAGATTGCAGTGGGGCAGAGAAGAAGTGGGAATTTGTCCATCAGAGTATAGGAAACAACCTCCAGATAGAGTCCTGTGGTAACTGAATGAGATCTAGTAGTGGAAGCCATCCTAGAGAACCATGAGTTCAGCCCTAAATTCTGCACATAAGATATCCAGGTGTCTATGTGAAATAGCCTTTCTGAGGTTACAGAGGCGGTACCAAGCAGAGCATTATGGGGGATGGGGAATTTCAGACCTCATGTCACTTTCTCATTATGGTTGGGATTTGTTTATTCTCTCGCTCAAATCTCATGACTCCTCAATGTCTCCATGTTTTCCAACATTCAAATTCTTTTAAAAGGTGGTTTGTACATTGCAGAGTTATCTAGAGAAAACCCACTCAGTTTTTTGCCTCATTCTTGCTGCATTACATTAGTTGCTGGAGGAAAAATATGTTTGGGGACAATGGCCAATGGAAAGTTCAAGATCTAGGCATGATTTGGTTTTTTAATGAACAATAGATGTTGCACATTATAAGAGCTGCTTTGATGTGACGGAAGGGCTCATATCATGTGGTCCTGATTCAGGATGGCTCCTGCCATGGATGGAGGAGAAGAGTGTCTGTTGAAGCAAACAGCTGCGTTTGTCTGTCATGTTCTCAGCCTGGGAAAGTGGATGGAAACCAGCCTGCTGAGCACTTAAATGAAATAAATAAAACTTAGTGTCCTCCATTTTTCTTTTGCTTTGTGGTAAAGCAGGAAGCTTTGCTTCCTTCCTCCCTCCCTTCTTTCCTCTCTCCCTTCTTTCCTTTTTTCCTCCCTCTCACCCTCCTTCCTTCTTTCCTTCCTTCCTATCATCATAAATGATTCAGAAACTGAACTCAATGTGATGGGACTGTCTCAGCTACAAGCTTTGAGCTTCTGTATGCTGTGGTAAGTATTGACCTTGTCAAGTGAAGACAGCTGAATTATGATTCTGTAACTGTGAAAAATGCTGCTTCCCCAATATTCGATTAATTTCCTACAAACTGCGCTGCTTGACAGTAGCAGACCTTGGAAATGTCAGCTTCCTCCATCACGAGGTAATCTTTTGCTGCTGCTTATGTAGTCATTCTGATTTCATTTTTGCCTTTTCTAAAGAGAATGTTATTTCCCTATTAAATCTTCCTCAACATTTTATTATGTGTCACTGAAGAATCTAGAATTGCTTTTGTCAGAAAAGTTGGTGTTTTTTCAAGCTGAACTTAGTTTGGTCTAAATTAGCCCCCAGAAGGCTGGCTTTCTTTGGAAAAAGGAGACAGGCAGCTGCATCAGTGTGCTCTAAATGTCGGATTGTCTCACAGATTCATCATTACAATAACTTGACTGAAGCATCTCTATCAATCAAGTGATTAGTAGACTCTGTGCCAGCCCTGGGCTTGGGACTGTTCACACAAAGACAACCGTCCTTGACCTCATGTAGTGTATGTTCTCTCAGAGGATATAAAATATACAGGAATAACTAAATTCAAAACAAGGTACATTTGGGGGGGAGGGGCAAGGGCAGCTTGAGGATCAGTTACCAATTCAGTTGACTAGCCTCCATTAACTATCTAGAATGTGCCTGGCCCTGGACTAAATATTGAATCAGAAAAGTTTTGTGTAGAAGGCAGTCCATGAGCAGAGCTTTGAGAGAACTATAGGGTCTAAGAACTGAAGGCATGGCAGGGGTGCATGCTGGGCACGAGGGATGGCCAGTACAAAGACAGGGAGGAAGGAGATGGAGTCCCTGGTGTGAGAAGTAGCTAAGATGCCAGTTTGGTTGAATCACTATGGGGGGGGGGGAGTGGAGAGGGTGATGTAAACACAGCTGGGAAGATCAGTGGGAGCCATGTTTTGAAAGCTTTATATTTGGTCAAGGGGGCAACAGAGAGACATTGTAGTTTGGACGGGAGTGATGTGGCCAGGCTTGCCCTGGATAGATGTGCTGATCTGGCTGGGAGCCTTTTGCTTCATCATGATATTTGCTTTTCATGTACATATACACACATGTATGCATGTGCGAATATGTACTGTATGCACACATGTGCCTGTATTGTAAGTATTGCATACATGTATTGTCTATGTGCATTGTGCACACATGTGCATGCGTGTGCATGTGTGTGTATATTTATGAAGGAAGGAGAGAAAGAAGGGATAGAGGAAGGGAAAGAGAGGGAGAGAGAGAAAAAAAGAGGGGAAGAGGGGAAAAGGGGAAGGAGGGAATGGGGAAGAAAGAAAGAAAGAAGGAAAGGAATGAAGGAAGGAAGGGAGAGTCCCTTCCCCAAAGCAGCTTCTGACTCCTACCCAACACACACACCTCCCCAAGTCCACTGCCTCTGGTAGGACAAGTGTCCAAACGGACCATTATCCTCAGAATTCTAATGGTAACCCAAAGCAGTCAGAGTCAGGTAATAAGCATTTCTTAAGCACCTGCTGTATGCAAGGCACTGTGCTAGGCAGTGGAGTTACAAAGAAGGCAAAAGCCAGTGCCTTCGAGGAGCTCACAATCAGATGAGAGACAACATGGAAACAACGTGTGCATGAGTTCTGCACAGGTTACACAGGAAATAATCGGCAGAAAGAAAGCCTAAATTAAAGGGGTTGGCAAAGGCTTCCTGTAGGAGCTGGGTTGCCTAACTCCAGGGCAGCCAAGGAGGTCGAGGGTCCGAGTGGGGGAGAGAGCATGTCCAGGCTTGAGGGGCAGCCAGAGAGAATGCCAGGAGCCAAGAGGTGGAGCTTCTTGTTCAAGGAGCAGCAGGGAGCCTGTGTCCTTGGATTGCCTTCTGGGGGTGGCTGCTGGTGGTGTAAGACTGGAAAGTGGGGCCAGGACAGGAAATGAAAGGCTTTTAATGCCAAATAGGAGAAATTTCCATTTTGTCCTGGAAGCGATAGGGAACCACCACTTATTAAAGGGGGGCACAGGGGCGGGGCAAGACCTAGCATTATAGCCCCATCCAGTGTTCTCCGTATCAATTATTAGCCAGAGGTGATTAGGTCTTAGAAAGGATATTTATCAGGCAGGTAAGGCAAGGACAGTTATAGAGACATCTCTATATGGGGTCTCTCACCCTGGGTGTCACCTGCTTTGGTATAGAGAATTTCCTTATAATGGAGGTCTCTCCCAAAAAGCAATGACAGAGCCAGGTCCTATCACAATCTGGCTTGGTAGTTTTATTTCCAAACCTTGGCTCTTTGGGGTAAGAGTTATTCATTAAAAAGCCCCTGGGAGCAGCAGGAGACCCTGGGTTCTGGAAGGCTGGGCAGGAGGGCTCAAGATCTGGCCATTCTTACCAAATTAGGCCACCATCCAGGATGGGCCTGGTGCCAGTGACTAATCTGTCCCCTAAGTTCCCATCTTTCCAGGTGTGGAGAGACTCTTCCTCATGCTGGTCTCATGGGGGTTCATCTGGTTTCATCCAGTTGCTCTCAAAGACTATTGAATTATGGAAGTGTGGAGGGAATACCTACAGCAATGAATGGAGTTGTCAAGCCTCGAGGCATTAAAATAAGTTAAGAATTGATTTTTGCTTTTTTTCTAGAGTGTCTCAGAGAGGAATGCTTTGTCCTCTGCCTTACATTTAGCAAAATAATCAGACATGTCTCACAGCAATAAAAATAACCTTTCTAGAAAGAATAAATCATTCCATTCTAAATTTCTTCAATTTATGAATTTTCCTTTAAAGATGATTTAGAACTGAAATATTTACATCAGAAAAGAGAAATGAAGTTAAGGTTGAATTAGATTTGAATTAATAATCTGGTGAAATTAAATCATTCTTGCATTTCCCAAAGAAAGATGAAGCCACCCTGGTATGTGGTAATTCCAGGGTGAGGGCATCCCTTCCTTGTGAATTACACAGGTGGGTTTATCATTCATTTTATTGACCAGCAATCAGTGTTGCCAGGGCAATGGGCTATGTGGGCTATTTCATACAAGGCACTTGAGTCCTAGGAGCGCCTCGATGAGCCTGGGGCCATGACACTCACAGGACTCCGGAAAACTATGTATTTTGTCAAATAACACCCTAGAGCTAGAAGTCAGGGGAAAGGAAGCTCACAAATTGTACTGATCACCTGTGTAAGAACCATGTGAGTTTCCCTGGTGACATCTTTACTCCTGTTCTTTGACATTCCTTGTCTGTGAGAGGTAGCAGCCTGCTCACACCCACAATGCACCTCTCCATTGCTCTCTGTGTGATACACATCTCTCATTTTTCAAAGACTCTAGTGTTCCTTGTCTTACCTCACCTAACAACAGCAACAGTGGAGTATTGGCAGGGAAAAACGATCCTTTGTTTCTGGGAGCTACTTGAAATCATTTAAGGAGATTGGCAATTTCTTAATGGAAATCTTGTCTTCTGCCTTCTCTTCCATCATTTCATTACATGCTTAATTTGGACATTTGTACTGCCTCCCAACATACACCTGTATGCATATCTGTGGCATCTGTATGTGTATATGCACATGTGTATGTATATGTCTATATGCAGGTGTGCGTGTGCACATACGTAAGTATATGAGCAATGTATAGATTGTGTGTGTATGTGCTGATGCATACAGCGCGTGTTTATAGATACACATATACACAAATATATGCCTGTGTATGCCTATGTGTTTACATGGCTATGGAGAAGCTCCTACAGTCTGTCCACAAAAAAGTACATGATAACCTTAAAATCCTGCTTTCTCTGCTCTGCTTGTCTGCGTTTCTCTCTGAACCTCCTTTTGTTCTCGATCCATTTGAAAAAATGCTTCACTGACCTTCTTTTATTTCTTTTGTCATTTTTTCAGCTGTCTTTTTTCCTTTGGCTTACTGGCCAGATTTCTATTTTTTCCTGGCAATATTAGCTCCTCTTTCCCATCCAAGTGCCCTCAAGTTCATGCACACACACATACCCTTTTCAACAAATAAATACGGTTGAGTAAACTAAATCCCCACCTTTATCCAGAAACATGGCTCATTCTGCCCTTTGGTCCCCAGACCTGAATCATTGTCAGTCCTCTAGAGCCTGCTGGGTCCCTGCACTGAGCACAGGTCTCAGGCCATTTCAAGTGATTTTCTTTCCTATCGCTGCCCCTGCTCTAAAATGGGCCTCCTAATTCTGCCCATTTCCTTCTGCATTGGTTCATCCCAGTCTTCTCAATTTCCTCTGAAGGAAACTCTCCAACCTGCCATTTCTTAAGGGACAGTAGCATTCTATTGCTTTGCCATGCCGCTGTTGGCTCAGCCATTCTATGACTGAGGGGCACTTGTTTGTTTCCAGTTTTTTGCTACAGCCCCAACAAAAAGCTGCTATAAATATTTCTGTGCAAACGGACCTTTCTCTCGTTAGAAAAGGCTTTACTACGCCATGCCTGGAAGCTCTCCTCACCCCTCTGCTCTTTGACTTCCTGTAAGACTCAGCTAAAATCCCACCTTTTGTGGGATCCCCTTTGGGGATTACCCTCCATCTGCCCCATATACACTTAGTTATTTGCACAAGAGGGCAGAAATCATCCTTTTCCTTTTCTTTTTATCCCCAGTACTCTGCACAGTGCCTGGAATGTAGTAGGTGCTAGGAAAATGCTTGTTGACTTGATTCACGCCCTCCCCCCCCCCCCCCCACCTTCCCAAGTATCTCTTCTTCCTCCTCAAATCTCCTTCAAACTCCTTCCTCATTCTCTTTCTTGTAATCCGGTATTACATTTATCTGGAGACACGATGCTTTGGTTCTGCCTTTGTATCTTCCCTAACACATCCAGTGACTTACATGATTGAGTTATCTGTTGAATTCTGCTTATCGAATTGAAGAAATGAATGCAGCGATCCCCATTCTGTTTGGGAGGGAGGGATTCAACGAAGGCACTTCCTCAGTTCATGCAGACTCACCACCTTCCAGGCATTCTTGATTCTTTTCATTCTCATCCATGTCTTTCAATAAATCTTTTGCAGACTACCACCCATTGTGCTGGTAGTCTTCCTCTGGTTCTCTGATTATTTTGTGGCTACCAACGCCACAGCAGGGCTCTCTGGTAGCCACAGAGAACTACACACAACAGTTCTAAACAAGCGGTTTTGTAGACTCTGCTTAAAAACTTCCCTCAAAGTCCATTTAACTTTTAAGTTGTTGAAAAATTTTACAGATTTGATTAAAATGATAATTAATTTTAACAAAACAATTAGTTTGAATAATTAGCATCGATAACAATTAACAATTAACAAAGCGTATCCTTCTTTGTCTTCCACAATTTCTTCCCAATATATGTGCTCTGCTGCATTAAAGCTAGCCTCATCAATCTTTCTTCAAACCTCCATCCTCCTCCCACCTCCCATGATCCTTCCTGCCTTGATTTTGGCAGTGCCATTCTTCTTTCTGTAAGGTATCATTCAAATCCAGCTCTTCTGAGAACTGTGTAGCCCAGATAAACTTCTCCCCATCATGATCTTCCATTGACCCACACAATTTAGGTCTTAGTTATTCTATTTTCTACATTCACTTAGGTTTTTCAAATGGTCCATGAAGCCTGGGACTATTTTTTAAAAATAGTTTTTATACCATTCACAGTGTCTGACACCCTATCAAGCATGTAGTGGGCATATAGTAAATAAATAAACACATGCACACACACACACACACACACACAGAGCTTTGTCAAATCTGTATAATAACCTGCTAAGGTGGAGTAATCATCATCATCCTTTCCTCAAGCTAAACCTGTTCTTTGTGTAAGGGGGAAGGAGATTCTTAGAATGACAGAGTAAGAGAATGTCAGACAGGATGATGTAACATGAAGACCTTATGTGACATGAGATGAATATGTTAACTATGAAGATTTGGCAGGAACCCTGGGGACTCTGGAAACATCACTGTCTGGTTTAGTCTCTAGACACTGTGATGAACCTGCTGTTATGCCTTTAAGAAATAGATGGGACAACAAAGGTCTGTAGGTTAGCCTTACCTGACCTTGTCATGATAATCAGGTTGACAGAGAGGAGGAAGAAGGAAATGGTGCTCCTTTGTGTTCCAAAATTACAAGAAGCAAGATTTACCAGACCAAACCAGAAATGGAAATACCCTACCTCCTGGAAATGTTGCAATGAAGATGGCATCCATTGATCAATAACATGAATGCTTTAGTCAGGTGTCATATTATGTCAAAACAAAATTGAAAACAGATCTTACTGGTTATAGATAAAGGTTGCATGTTGCTTTTTCTAATTGGACCTTCAGTTCTACCTCATGCAGCAATATACTGCTGGCAAGTACACAGCAATCCTAATGCAAAAGAGATGTTTCCTACATCGCCTCAATAACTACCGAGCATTCTGGGTTTTCAGTTGAACCAATAAATCAGAGGTGTGAACTGGGTGGAGTAGAGACAAAGCTCTACTGAATCAGTCAATGGAAACATTTTCAACTTGGTGCCACAGGAAGTCTATTTGGATTTGATTGGCGAGACTTGGTCAGACCTTGCAAAACTTGTATAAAAACAAAAGGCTAGTTGAGAACCTGAGTATTTGAGCACCTTTCAGACAAGACTTCTGATGAGGAGACAAAGTAAAAACAACAAAGATAAAACTCAAACAGAAGCGTAAATAGAAGACAATAGGAAAGCAACAAATAATACAATTAGCAATCATAACTGTGAATGGGATAAATTCAGTAATAAAATGAAAGAGGACAAAGAAGGGATTAGAACATAGTAATCATCAAAACAATTTTGTACTGGAATAAAAAATAGAGCGGCTAATCAAGAAATAGATTAAGTATACAACACACAGAAGCAAATGAGCACAGTTTTCTAATGCATGACAACCCCCAAGATCCTCGCTATTGAGGCATTAATTTATTATTTTTCAAAAACTGTTGGGAAAGCTGGAAAATAGTCTGGTAGAAGCTAGGCACAGATCACCATTTCTCACTATATGTTAAGAGAAACTCAAAATTGGTACATGATTTTGACAACAAAGGTGATGTAATAATCAAATTAGAGGAGCATGGAAAAAGTTCCAGCCATATCTTTGGTTGGGGCAGAGTTCATGACCAGACAAAAGACAGAGAGGTTCATGTGAGATAAAATGGATAATTTTGATCACATTAATTTTAAAGTTTTTGCTCAAACAAAACCAAAGTGGGGTAGAATATTTTTGTAAGTTCTTTTAATAAAGGTTTTGTTTCTCAAATATACAAAGAACTAATCCAAATCTATAAAAACAGAAGCCATTCCCTAATTCATAAATCATCAAAAGATATTAAGAGGCAGTTTTCATAGGAAGAAATTGATGCTCTCAGTAGTCAAATAAAAAAATGCTCTAAATCACTAATTAGAGAAATGCAAATTAAAAGATCTCTGGAACTTCACACCTATCAGATTGGCTAAGATGACAGGAAAGGAAAATGACAAATGTGAGAAGAGGTATCGGAAAACAGGTACGCTAAATGTACAACATGTGGACTGTGAAGTCTGCCCATTCTCCAGAATAACTATGAACCTGTGCATTTTTTTTTGGCTCAGTGATACACCCCAGGAAAACCATAAAAAAAAGGAAAAGGATCCATATCAAAAAGAATATTTATAGTGCTTCTTTTTGTGGTGGCAAAGAATTTGAAACAGAGGCTACCCATCAATTGGGCATTGGTTGAACAAGTTATAGCATATGAATGTGATGGAATACCATTGTGTTGTAAGAAATGCTGAAAGGGATAGTTTCAGAGGAACCCAGGAAGGATTATATGAACTGATGCAAAGTGAAGTGAGCAGAACAAGGAGAACAATTTAAACAGTAATAGCAATATTATATCAACAATCAGCTGTTAAATACTTAGCAACTCTGATCAAAACCATTCCAAAGTAATAATGATGTAAAATGTTATCCACCTCCAGATAGAGAACTGATGGACTCAAAATAGAGACTGAATCATATTTTTTTTCCTTTATTTTTCTTGTTTTGGGTGATTGTGGGTAGGGGTGTGGCTAATGTGGATATATGTTTTGCATGACTTCATATATATGGTAGATATTTTATTGCCTTCTTAATGGGTGAGGGAGGGTCTGGAGGAAAGGAGAGAATTTGGAAATGAAAATCAGAATAAAATTGGAAAAAAAGAAAGAAAGAAGATCGCATCTATCTCTAGTTGGCATATCCGATGGACTACTTGAAAACTTTTGTCCAATTAGAATCAACCAAGAAGAAACCTGTTGAAAAGACATGGAAAAGAAAAGTCAAAACTCTATCCAAAATTCTATATCCCTGAATCAGTAACTTGAAAGCCAAAATCAAAAGATTAAGGTGTTAAATAGAGTCAAAGCAGAACAAACAACTGTGCATAATCAAAGGCCTTATTGCAAAGGCTTGAAAAATGAAGAAATTAGGGATTAGACAGAACCCCTCCAAGATGAATGAGGCAGAAAATTTCTGGTCCTCTCTTTGGTCAGGGATGTTTAACATAATAGAAACATACATTGGATCCAGTGAGAAATGGAAAGCTTGGGGACTGTCAATATAAAGAATAAAGCAGAAAGTAGTGACTAAGACGCTACCTTCTTTGCAAACCGAAAAGCATCAGAGTCCAAGATGATCCATAATTATTGGCCCAGATGCTTTACCCAGATGCATGCATTTTTGCCCAGGCTCTTTACCAGCTCAGATGCTGAACTAGACCCCTCCACCCTTAACAGAAGGTGTTACACACACACACACACACACACACACACACGTATACACAATATATGTATATATGTTGGCATGATATATGCATGTACATACATATATGCATACATACAT
>CM053592.1:1007115-1017457 GCA_028646515.1 Pseudochirops corinnae | reverse complement strand
TAACAGAAGGTGTTACACACACACACACACACACACACACACACACACACGTATACACAATATACGTATATATGTTGGCATGATATATGCATGTACATACATATATGCATACATACATACACACATACCTACAAAGGATTAGAACACCAGAGAATGATTTAAAAAGAGGTCAATTATGTTACTTTTTTTTTGCTTTTTTGGAGGGGGGATAGGCAAGGCAATTTGGGTTAAGTGACTTGCCCAAGGTCACATGACTAGTAAGTGTTAAGTGTCTGAGGCTGGATTTGAACTCAGGTCCTCCTGACTCCAGGGCTGGTGTTCTTCTGTTTATATACTTTATACAGAGTATTCACAGTTTCTACCCCCTCCCAAAAAAAAAAAATCTGCAAACACTTATAGGAAAAGAATATGTTGCTTAAGGAAAAGAAAGTGTCAAAAATCCTAGGGGGAGAACAATAAGTACCTATTAAGGGCTTACTATCTGCTAAATCCTGTGCTTGGTGCCCAGCCCCTAGCTGGATGACACAAGCAAATACAATATAAGTAAAAAGTTGGTCCCTGCTCTAAAAAAGCTTACATGTTGATTGGGGTTAGACATGGCACCAAAGAGGGCTAAAAGTGGGAGGGATTGCATTGGGGCATAGTGTCAAGAGTCAAAAGTCAAAGAGGGCGGGCATGAAACATGACTGAGCAGCCTAAGTCCATACCAAAATAGTGGCCCTGGGAGGAGCTCACCAACAAGGAAATGGGGTGGGAGAGGCAGAGGGATATTCTAATTATAGATGGCCCTCAGTTCTGAGGAAGTTCCAGGGTGAAAGGGAAGCTGAGGTTTGGTGGTGAAGTCCTAGGGAGAAGAGAGGGAAGGGGGTAAATAAGAAATAACATTATTAATCCTGAAATTATTGACAAGCTGCTATAAAACACCACAACATTTATGCTGCCCTTGTGAATGAAGAGAAAGCTTTTGATCCACCTACTAATGGTATATTCATATGCTGTAAAATTTATAAAATAGACCTGAATGTGGTAAGAGCATATCTGTAATACAATAATATTAAGCACAATTGATATGAAATGTGGCATTTTTGATAGGAAAGAGGACACTTTAAGACCATGATGGTTCTGAATAGCCATAAATAATTTCTCATCTCTTCCAGACAGAACCAAGAATAGCTTTCAAATTAAAGAAAGAATTAAATCAAAACATCTTATGAGCCAGCCAATGACTATGGCTCTATTGAACAACACATTAAACAGTTCCTTCATCTCATCATGCCTTTCTGCAAAGATATCAAAATGTCATTTGGATTCAATAAGTGTAAAATTCTTAATGTGCACATATGAAAGCAAGGAAACTGGAATCCAGAAGCCATATCACATCAATGGATAAAGGCCATACTTACCAAAACTTTGATCTTCTGTACACCAGACACAGAAAGCATAAAGATACCAAGGGCAAAGTCTATGGCTGAATACATTAGGAAACTTAGTGGAATTAGAGACATTATGAAATCAAAGCTGAATGGAATAAACACATTCAGACCAATTAAAGCCATGTAACATCCATCTTAACACGTACTTTTGGTCTAGTAAAGTGGACTTAACAGATGGGAAAGCATCCCAAACAAAAAAAGCTCTTCAACAATTAGTAAGACTTAGGGTCCATCACCCAAAGGTAGCTAGAGAGGGTTAACATCTCCACACCAAAAAGGAGGGAAAATATTGGCAGGCATTTTTAGAATGTCAAAAACTTAGAGGAAAATATTTAGAACAAGTAGATACCACTCTGCTTGCCATGTTTAAAGCTGATATCAAATGCACATCGTTGGATGCATTGAATGTAGATGAAAGTAACTTAACCTAGAGAAAGAGCCTATACAATTACAAAGATGCAAGAGCAGATTCTGGACACCCTCCATGGGAGACACCTGCATGAGCTCAATATGTCAAAAACGAAGAATTACACAAATGGTTGAGTCATGTCCCTTTCTCATGGAAATGAAAGGATTTGTGATAGTGATTGAGGGCAAGGTCTTTGCCGGCAAAAATGCAGAAGGGTCATCCTTAAAGAACCCTACTGGGTCATCAATGTAGATTATTATTTGGCGGGGGCCACTTGATGCCAGCATCAAGTGTGAGTGGAGGCATGAGATGAACCAGGCCAGGCGGCCAGTTCAGGATAGAACTCCATTTATTGATACTCTCAACAAGAATTTTATAGAGCAAAGAGACAAAGAAGGTAACTATTGGTCACCATAGTCCCATGACATCAGGCAGACCTTGGAGGTTATCATGTCCTTTCTTTATCTAGTATTCCCATATAGGATATGTAGTTATCTAATTTTGTAGTGAGCTAACATCCTCTGTATTATATCCCAGAAGAAGGCAGAGCCTTGGATCTCAGGCAATTAGGCAAGTTCTGTCATGTGACCACATCACTAGGAAAACTTGGAGCTGGCCTCAAAGAACTACCTGAATCCTGGATCAGATGTTTTAGCTCCCTACAATTACTGGAAATAGTGGAAACAAAAGAATACATTAGAGCAGGCTGTAAAAACTTACCACTTGATTGGCAAGACATGACCTCTAGAATTACTCATCAGAAGCTCACTATATTTCACAAAAAATCCCCACGGAATAAATACAGACCTTGAACTATCCTGGAGAATTCCACCAATACACTACACTGAGACTACAACATTATCAGAGGCTGAACAAGTGGGGAGCAACAGTGATTCATAAGTCCTTAAGAATAACAGTTTGAACAACTTGTGCCATTTCAGATCCTCCTGATCTCCAAGATACACAGAATGAAAAGCTTTCAAAGTAGAGAGAAATGTATCAGAGGATGGCTGAATCAAATGGGAATAGCATGAGGCCAATATCATCCCCATCATCCTGTCTGCCCTGGCTTTGCCTTGAGGATGCTTTGATGCTTTCACCCTAATACTTTTATTCAGCTACAAAGTCAGCTGTTTTACACATGTGTGCAATTGTTTGTAAAACATTTAAAAGATCTCTCAAAGCAGGGTAGCTACTGGTCCCAGCACCATTTCTATCTGAGGTCAATGGAAAAGCTGAAAAGAGGAAGGGCATGGTATGACATCCTAACTGGTGACAGACATGCAGTGTTCTGGCTTACCACTTTTCCCAGCTGGCTATCCATGACTTTCATGCCACTCCTCACAGACAAGCCATTCTTGGTCATGTGTTACCACCAGGAAATGAATATCATAAAGAGAGCTCTTGGTGTCACATGACCATTAGCGTGAAACCAGTAACAGATTATCCCTAATTCCTCAAAATATTATCAAGGGCCCTCAAATATAATAATTCGTTCAAAACTCTTAAATATGGATCAATAATGCGTTAAGCCTTTAGCCACAACACACCAGGCATGGAATTGCTACTTAGGCTTTTTTACATTGCTGTAAAAAATCTATTATTATGACAAATGAAGGAGCAGAGGGGAAACCTATTTCCATCTTCAGGTTCTGTTCAATCCTTAAGAAAATCTGTAGGAGTATGTTTTGAAATGATTAAAAAATCAATGTCAACACTCCCTTTTGGGTGCAAATTGTGCTTTGATAACCTCTCTACAAGTAGTACTTCGGTCATCTTTCAGCACTTGCCTATATGCCTTATTTGTAATTGTCTTTTAATAGACTGAGACTAAATTATTAGAAGAGAACTGTAACACTGGAGGTTAAAGGTTGTCAGACATTACTGAGGTGTAATCAATCACAAGTTCTCATTTATAACCTTATCTCAGAGTCCCTTTTAAAATGTGTTTTTGACCTTTCTTAGCAGTTTTCATTCAAAATAACTTAAAGGCATGTCCCCAAACCATGGGCCTCTCCCCAAATTTAATGCAAGGGCAACCTATACCTCAGCATTTTGGAAAAAGAATTCTGACCTAGAAGGGAAATAATGAATACTTTCTCTCAAGTGAAGCATTGATTTTGTCATCTCAGAACTAATTAAACATTTGTAAGGAAAGCATTTTCTTTGGTGGCCAATATCCCAGAAACAAGGAGATTTTCAAGGAAAATCTGACCATTTCTGATAGGAACATTGAGGATAATGAACAGCTAAGCTTGTGCCCTTTTAAATAGCATTAACATGTAAATGGGGTGTATGAGGTGTTCAAGGAGGACTAGCTCTTCTGGTGGGAGTGCTGCTCATCTACCTTTGGTATCTACTTTTCCCACAACTTTTACCTGTGACTCCAAGAAGCAGCAGTCACACCCCAGTAAAACCATCTAGGCAGATGGACTCATGAAGATTGAAGGTAACCAATGGGCCTGAAACCCATCAGTAAGATAAGGGAATGTCTATCCCTAGCCTAACAAGACTCCCTCCACCCCTAGCCCCACCCAGCAAAATGGGGAGATAAGAACAATTTGTTCCAATGGCAATGAAGGCAACTGAAGCAGGCACTGTGGAGCTCTGAGAGCTTGGTCAGACATTGAAGATGCCAAGAAAGATGCCACAGCATCCCAGACCATCCCCTGCCATTCTGAGAGAGTGACAGAGAAAAGTGACAGAGTGACAGAAAAAAATGGATCTCCTGCTGAAGGCAGCCTGGTAGGCCAACAGGAAGGGTCTATCGCACCAGGCTGCAGGCCAAGTGCAATCCTGTGTGAGCCACGCCGGCCCAGACCAGTGGCCCAAAATGACTTCAATCACTGGCAGCTATGGTGGTTTCCAGACTTCTCAACCCATAAACACCAAAGAGAAAGTAAAAGGTCAGCGGGGAACTCCATTGGAACTGGGTGAGAGGAAAGCATGGTTTGGCCCCTGCCCCAGAGGTGACAGAAATGGTTGCAGCTGTAACTGCTACCACTGCTGTTTCTGGTTCCAGATTTAAAGACTGAAGAGGTGTGGAGACAAAATGGCTGACCAGAAGGCATTTGCAGAAATCTCTCTGCTGGTGCCAAGGCAGGATTCTCTTGCTTTGCCCTTCTTGAATCTGGGTCACAGTTGTGGAAGAGAAATGAGAATGATGCAAGAAAATCATGAGAAAAATGAGTCAACAGTCTCACTGAAGAAAATAACACCTTAAAAAACAGACTAACTTAAATGGCAAAAGAGGCCCAAAAAGCCAATGAGGAAAAGAATGCCTTAAAAAGCCGAATTGGTATAATGGTAATGTAGTTTGAATTTGAAGATCCCTTTGTGTTGGCAAAGGTAGCAGGTACCTAGCACTTAGTAATCGATCAAGGTTCTTTTGGGAAAACAGAAGGTATGAACTCCTGTCTCCTGTTGCTGATATAACAGGCAGAGGTTGGTGGAAACAGGAAGCAGCCGATGCTGTGTGTATATAAGGAAAAGCCCCAGAGAGGCTGGAGGCAGAGTAGCTGCTGGAGAGAATTGAGAATTGAGAGCTGAGGGAGATCTTCTTCTTGGAGTAGGCTCCATGGAGGCTGAGGAAGAGCTGAGGAAGCTGAAGAGGAAAGCCACCGCAGCCACCGCCACCAAGCCATCCCCCCAGCCCCAGGCTGAAGAGAATGGTTTTGATTTTGAAAACCTGGATGCAGTGATATTGATTTTGTGAGTCCGAGGGCCAGCCAGAGCAGCCAAGGGACTGAGAAAGCATGACTGTGATACCAAGGCTTTGTCTGTTTGTGGCTTTGTTAAGCCTTGACTTCCTGGCAACAGAGACTGTGAAGGATTTCAGATGAACTGGAAACTGTGAGCTCCAATATGGAAAGGGAACTGCTCTGAGAACTGGACAAGGACCTGGGAGCTGTCTGCCTTTGAACCCAGGTGACAGTTTGGTGAATCCAGGTAGGATCTGGGATCATAGAAGGGGACCCAGGGAATCTGAGAGACCACTCTGAGTCAAGCTGAAAGAAGACTTTACTTGAATACTGTGTACTGACTGAGAAATTATAAATTTACTAGTGACCTGGGGGTGGAGAGTCTGTGCAGTTTCTAATGATTGAATAGTGAATAATGAAGGATGATTGATTTACTGAATGATTGTACTTAGTGATTGATGACTGAATAAGTAATTGATTTGTAACCTAGTATGCGTTGTGAGTAGAAAACTTTGACTACTGTATTTTGTGGTTGAATTAAGGATTTTGTGAATTCATGAGTTACTAAATGATTGTTCTTTGTTCAAAACTCTGTAACCACTGTAGTGGAAACTATGTGGCCATTTTCTGTGATAAGTTGTTGTGAATGCTGTATTTTGATTACCTGTGATAAGTTGTAATATTGGGACTGCCGTACATTGATTTCTGTGAATGTTTTTCTTTGATTTGTTATGGAATAGAGTGTTTACTATACTGTGTAATTAGAACCTTAAAAACTGTTCACAGTAGGATTCTTCTGAAAAGCTGTTAGTGCTTGGCTTTACAATTGGCCATGTTGAAAAAGAATTTCAAAAGCTCCCTGAAGAAAATAATTCCTTCAAAATTAGACTGGAGCAAATGGAAGCCAATGACTTTATAAGAAATCAAGATGCTATAAAACAAATCCAAACTAATGAAAAAATAAAAGGCAATGTGAAATATCTCATTGGAAAAAACACTAACCTGGAAAATAGATCCAGGAGAGATCATTTAAAAAATTATTGGATTACCTGAAAGCCATGATAAAAAAAAAGAACCCAGACACCATCTTTCAAGAAATTCTCAAGGGAAATTGCCCTGATATTCTAGAACCAGAGGGTTAAATAGAAATTGAAAGAATTCACCAATCACCTTTTGAAAAATATCCCAAAAAGAAAACTTCTAGGAATATTATAGCCAAATTCCAGAGTTCCCAGGTCAAGGAGAAAATACTGCAAGCAGTCAGGAAGAAACAATTTGAATATTATGGAAACACAACAAGGATAACACAAGACCTAGCAGCTTCCACATTAAGGGATCAAAGGGCTTGGAATATGATATTCCAGAGGTCAAAGTGTGTGGGGTAGAGGGACCTCAAAAATCCCCTCCCCAAGAAAAATCAAAAGTCAGAGGAATCTTGAGGAAGGAACAGGAAGTTTTATTCTCTTCCCCCACAGGAAGAGGGTGGTCCTCTCCATGGTGGGGACAAGGAGAGGAGGGTGTTACAAAAGACAGAACAAGAATTTATATCCTGAGGCAGTCAAGCCCCCTTCTCCCATTGGTTAGGAGGTAGGCTCTCAGTCTTGGTGCAAAATCTAACCCAATGGTGGATAACAAAGAAACTTGCCACTATCTCCTATTGGCAGGGAGGTGGGACAGGAAGCCAAGGTATGATCCATGGCCTTATTTGGTAAATGCCAAAACAAGGGAGGGGAAAAGTTCACAAGCAAGGGTGGAGGTCAAAAACTCCTGAAAGGGGCCTAATGCTAAAAAAAACAAGGGAATGGGGGAAGGCTCCTAGGTTGTGTAAACCCAGAACTCAGGTCTGTCCAGTCTTCCAGATAGTCCAGATAGTTTCTCTCCCTTCTCATTCTGAGGAGTCTTCACAGAGGGTGCAGAGAGGAGCTCTCCACTTAAAAGGAGCTAGGACTAAAACCAAGAATCACCTACCCAGCAAAACTGAATATAATATTTCAGGGGAAAATATGATCATTCAATGAAATAGAGAACTTTCAAGCACTCTTGATGAAAAGACCAGAGCTGAACAGAAAATTTGACTTTTAAATACAAGAAGCAAGAGAAGCATGAGAAGGTAAACAAGAAAGAGAAATCATAAGGAACTTACTAATGTCGAACTATTTATATTCCTACATAGAAAGATGATATTTGTAATTCATGAGACTTTTCTCAGTATGAGGATAGTTAAAGGGATTACATATGTATATACATGTATATATACATATATATGTATGTATAGGTGGGTGTATGTGTGTGTGTATATGCGTGTGCATTTATACAAAGACAGAGGGCACAGGGTGAGTTGAAAGTGAAGGGATGATATCAAAAAATAAAATTAAGAGATGAGAGAGGAATATATTGGGAGAAGGAGAAAGGGAAAGATAGAATGGGATGGACTATCTCAAATAAAGGAGGCAGGAGAAGGCTGCTACAATGGAGGGAAAGAACAGGAAGGTGAAAAGGAAAGAGTCAATCTTACTCACATTGGATTTGGCTTAAGGAGGGAATGACATATGTGCTCAATTGGGTATTTTACCCTACAGGAAAGTAAGGGGGTAGGGGATAAGAGTAGGAATGATAGAAGGGAGGGCAAATTGGGGGAGAGGGTAGTTAGAAGGAAACACTTTTGAAAAGGATCAAAGGAAAAAATAGAATAAATGGGGGGCTGGATAGGATGGAGGGAAATATAGTTAGTCTTTCACAATATGACTACTCTGGAGATGTTTTGCCTTACTGCACATGTATAACCTATATTGAATTGCTTGTTTTGTCAGTGGGAGTGGGTGAGGAGGGGAGAAGGGAGAGAATCTGAACTCAAAATTTTAAAACAATTGTTAAAAAAAAAAAAAGCACCCTAGCATGGAGATTATAGGGTCTAAAGCCAGAAGGGATCTTAGTTAGTGATGAGTCTAGTCCAGTCCAGCATTTTGCAGATGAGGAAACTGAGACCCAGAGGACAGACAACTTGGTCAAGGCCACATAGTAGCAAATAAGAGAGCTGGAATTTGAAATACCACATCTAGGGCTATTTCTACTTACCATGCTGCCACACAACTGAAAAGCCAATGTGGGATATATTTATGACCTTGAGAAAGTCATTGAAACTCAGTTTCTGTTTTACTCATCTGGAAGGTAGAATATAGAAAATAACTGATATTCAAAGCAGAGTAGGAAGTACTACTTCAAGGGTAAAATGGAATTGTCACAGATTAAGTAAAAATATCTGAAAAGAGCTTGTAGGGATTCCTGGGTCATGTGTTTGGGAGTTAAAAGCTTCCCTGTTTCCATTTAAATTACTCTTTTGTATTTATTAAGTAATGAATTTTGTATGTTTTATTTTGTAATATTTTGTGTTTTTTAAGCTTTTTACATATTTGTATAATAAGATTATTCTTAGCTGATAGAATAAATTCATTTTTAATTTTTAAAATGTGGTTTGGGGGATTCTAAGAAGGTTTTACTTATCGAAAATTAACTCCTTACTTGTTAGCTGTGATGGTGGAAACCCTGGTAGGGAAAGTGCATTGGATTAGGACCTGGGAGGCCCAAGTTCTAGTTCCAGTTTGAACAGCAAGTAACTAGGTGACCTTGTACAGGTCATTTCCCTCTCTGGACCCCTTTACCCTCACCATGTTATGGTAGTTAGCATTTTTCTTTGGTTTAAACCATCATCTCCCAGACATCACCAATAAATAAAATGAAATTGTTTTTTAAAAAAAGATAGCTGTTTAAGGGGTCAACAGTCTTTTAAAATAACATTCAGAGGAAAAGTCAGCACCCTGAACTTCAGAGAAAATACAAACAGAAAATACAAAGAAAATGTATTTAGAGAATTAAAGGCCAACAAACAGGGTTTCTAACTGTCTGAGAAGTTAGTACAGATCAACAGAATGATCCAACTGTCTGGCCAAGGCAATGCACACATAGTTTCCAGAGAGGGAAGCACCAGCCTCTGGGTTTTTCCAAGCTGGGGAGCTCCTTAATGACTACCCAGAGTCTCATCTGGTCAAATCACAAGAGCATTCTTCCAATGAGTGAGCTCTAAAGCAAAATGCTAACTTCAGAGTATTTATACCCTTTTTCGGGGTCAGAGGGCATCACAACCCTGGTGACCCACTGCCTAATCACAAAATAATAAAAGGTGTGGGCCTTCCCCAAAACACAAACCTCCCCTAATCAAGCTTCCCTTAATGGGTTCCACTTGAAGCCTGTTGATGGGTGAGAACAATCTTATCTCATTAGCATTACGCTGCCTCACTGAAATGCGTTATAATGTGAAATCATTGGCCCTCTTTGAAAATGAAGGAAAAACAACATCTAAGTAACTTCATTGGATGTAAGTTCCTCAAGGACATTGACTATTTTTCACTTTGTTGATCTCTCTGGAACGTAGTAAGCCCTGTTGATACAGGCTCGTTGACTGAGTGATCCCAGCTATTTTTGTGGTTATAAGGAGGCATATTGGTTTGGACCTAGCCATTAGACTTCCAAACTAGAATCAGCTGAAAAACTCTATAATTCTGATTATTTCCCTTCCTATTGGTCCTACATATTGCTATCACAGTTTTTGCTTGGTTGATGGCACCTTGACCAGACCATTTGACTTCCTAGAGTCTCCTAATAGTTCTGTACTCTTTTCTCTTGCAGGTACAAATTCCCCACCAGGGATGTCTCTTCTTCATCTTTGGTTACTGTCTGGTTCACTTCCCTTCCAAATGAGGCAATTAGTAATTCTCACCGTCTATGCCCCTTCATGACTTGGC